>JAJEKB010000875.1:0-63853 GCA_022393335.1 Macrotrachela quadricornifera
TTTTGTAGATGAATTCATTTGTGACACCAACGAATGTAAGAAACAAAAGAAGATGTGATGAAAATCTTTGTTTTTAAATAATCATCATATTTTTTTAGCTCTGTTCACAATGTACTTCATTTTTTATTCAATCTGTACGTTATATACCACAAAGTTTACAGGCAATAACAAATGAAGCAATCAAACAATTTTCATCACGTATAAATACAAAACAAGTGCGGCATTCAAGAGTAATAATATTTTTCATTATTAATAATAGTGTCTGAAATAAATTTTTATATTGTAGCGAGAAATTCATCGAAACGTATCTACAGCAATAGAACAAGCATTTAATATTAATATTGAGTCATTATTTGATGGACTATCAAAAGAACGTAATATTTATATTTTTATATCAAGTAAAATTCTATATTTTTATTAATAGAACTTCAAAAATTATCATTAGCACCAGTGTCATCATCATCATCTTGTCTTTCTTGTCGAATTGGTATTGCTCAACATATCAATCATAAAGATTTATTAAAAGTTGAAAATTTGGGTAGATATATTTCTAATATTATATTCATTGATCTTATAACTGCTCAGTAGTATTCAATCAAATACGTGGTTTTAAAACGAGGCATTCCAACTCGGCTGGTGTTGGTAGAAACAGTGGTACAACTACAATTAGTTCGTCTCGATCAATAAATGATTTTGATGTACATCGATCAACAATAGTTAGCAGTGGAAAAGGAGGAGAAAATTTGTCACATCATCCAAGTGATTCTCATCAACCACCATTAACAGCTGTTGTTAATCGAGTAAATTTTGTTGATTTATCTTCTATCTAATTATCGATTTATTTTTTTATATATAGTTTATGCACGAGACTCGTGAAAATTCATCATCTCAGAATAATGATAATAAACGTTTTCAAGACGTGTTAAATACTACATCAAATACAGCCGATCAACAAAAAGTCAAAATTGCTTTTGCTGAAGGTTTCATTTTTCTTAGTCTTACAATTTCTTATCGTGAAAAAATTTATGTATAGGTTATATCGCAGCTGCTGGTGAATCTAAACCAAAAGATCGTCCATCATTATTCAAAGCAATACGAGTGATATTATTTTACGGCATTATGATAATGCTTATCTTAAATATAATATCTGCACTTGGTGGTGGTATGTATGTATCATGATAATTTAATATATATTATTTATATCAATTATTTCAGATGGTGGTGGCATTGCTACTGCTTTTTCTTCAGCTAGTAAATATGAAGTCAATCCAGAAGATATTAAAGTCAATTTTTCAGATGTTCGAGGAGTAATTAAAATAGTTAAAGTTTATTTTAATGAAGTAACTTATATACTTCTAATAGGCTGAAGAAGCAAAAGATGAATTAATGGATATAGTAGCATATTTGAAAGAACCGGATAAATATACAAAATTAGGTGCTCGACTTCCTAAAGGTGTACTTCTTGTTGGTGAACCCGGTATTGGTATGTATCTTTATTTATATATTATTTTTTTTGTTGTTATGAATACAAATTTGTTCTTAGGTAAAACACTCTTAGCTCGAGCTGTTGCTGGTGAAGCTGATGTTCCATTTTTTCATACATCCGGATCAGAATTTGATGAAATGTTTGTGGGTACAGGAGCTCGTCGTGTACGTCAATTATTCAGTATGTTTCTTCAGTTTTTTCTATCTATGATTGTTAAAATGATAATTAACTAAAAAAAAAAAATAAATGAATTTTAGCTGTTGCTAAATCTCGTGCACCATGTGTAATATTTATTGATGAAATTGATTCAGTTGGTGCTAAACGATCAAGTTCACAATTACATCCATATGCAAATCAAACAATAAATCAACTTCTTGCAGAAATGGATGGGTAAATCATTTCGTTTGTTTTTTTATTAAATAAAAAATTTTAATTTTAAATAATTTAGATTTGAAAAAAATGAAGGCATTATTGTATTAGCAGCAACGAATCGTCGTGATTATTTAGATGCAGCTCTTTTACGACCAGGTCGTTTTGATAGTGAAATTTATATAGCACCACCAGATTTACGTGGTCGAAAAGAAATTTTCGAACTTTATCTTGATAAAGTAACACATGATCCATATGTTGATACTGAATATTTAGCAAAAGGAACTACTGGTTTCACTGGTGCTGATATTGAAAATATGGTTAATCAGGTTTGTCTATAAATAAGTAGTATTCTTTCGAAATATTTCTTCTTATTAGGCTGCTCTTTATGCTGCTCAAATTAATTCATCATCTGTAACTATGAAACATTTAGAATGGGCACGTGATAAAATTTTAATGGGTCCAGCAAAAAAATCTAAAATACCTGATGCAGAAACAAATAATATTACAGCTTATCATGAAGCAGGTCATACTCTTGTACGATATTTTACTAAAGATGCTGATCCATTACATAAAGTAACAATTGTTCCACGTGGACAAGCACTTGGTTTTACTGCACATATTCCAATAAAAGAAACATATAATCGAACACGATCACAATTATTAGCAGAAATGGATGTTATGATGGCTGGACGTGCTGCTGAAGAACAAATATTTGGTATTGATAAAGTAACTACTGGTGCTGCAAATGATTTTAGTCAAGCAACAAAACTTGCAACAAATATGGTAATTATACATTTTTAATTTTATTTATTTAAAATTATTTTTATTTAAATAGGTAAAACAATTTGGTATGTCGGATAAAGTTGGTACAAGATCATTTCATGAAGAAGAACAAGATGCTGGTTTAGGTTTTGTTCGTGTTAATGATATAAGTCCAACAATGCAAGAAATGATTGATTTAGAAATTAAACGACTTATGCAGGTGATTATTCTTAAAATTATTTATTAATAAATGTAATATATTTTTTTTCCTGTTATAATAGGAATCATATGATCGTGCTAAAATATTACTTAAACAACATGCACATGAACTTAAAATACTTGCTGATGCACTTCTTCATCTTGAAACATTATCGGCCGATGAAGTCAAGGATTTAATTGAAGGTCGAACAATAAATCCGTAAAACAAAAATAAACACACAGTGTTTTTGTTTAGTTTGTTCTCTTTAATCCATTACCTTTTTATTGATATTTTTTTATCATTATTGTATTTAGGTAATATATCAATCAAGATTCTTTCCTTGCTTTCTATCCTTCCTTTTTTATGTCCTTGTATACTTGAATATTTTTTGATAGAGAACACAATTATTGGATATGTATTAGAAAAAAGAGAAGACAAAGAACAAAAAAAAAAAAATTACCATATCGATTATGTTAAAATTACATTGTTATTTACTTGTTATATCAATGGATAAAAAAAAATAAATTGATACTCATTTATTTATAATAAATACAAAAGAAATATCTTATCTCTCTTTATCTATCATAGGAAGAAAGAAAAAAAATGACAATCATCTCCTTGTTGTTCTATATCAACAAGGCTACTGTTTTGGTTCTATGTATTTCTGTTTATATCCTTATAATATACCGTAGAACTACATTTTTTTCTTATATATATATATATACATTCATACGGTTTCTTTCGTTATTGATTGATGTATAAATATTTTTCACGCATCATATTTTCTTGTTTTTGTCATTTTACCACTCTCATTTTACACTTTTACGCATTGTACCTCGAATTTTTATTTAAAAGTAAGTCAATATTGTAATATGATTATATTGATCTTCAATAGAACGTATTTTATTTCGTATCCCGATTATGAAAAAAAAACCGGGATATTATTAATTTGATATTTAAAAAATAATGTTATTTTAACTTTTAATAGAAAGTTTTAAGCAATAGATTTTTTTTTCTTATATTGACGAGAGTCACATTCTATATGATGAGAAAAATAACAACAACAATAATAATAATAACGACGACGACGACGACGACGATGACGACTAGTGTAGATGAAGTATAGATCGAGGAAAAATAGATGTCCTTGCATATATTGAGAAGAAAAGAAGAGAAAAAATAGAGACGATAAATAAATATGAGAATAAATGTGACATCAAATGAATACTATTGCTTGAAAGACCTCACCTGAAGGCTCGATTACGTATCCGTAAACAATTATAAGGTAGTTCTAAGAAAAAGAAAATGAATAATTACTCATTTTAATAGCATAAGAAAAATGAGAATATTTTATCGATTGATGGTAATCGATGATTGTAAAATATAATTTTACAAAATAGAATAAGAAGAAATCAAATAGTCGAATTATTTTTTTATTCGTTTAGTATTGCACTACATACGTAAACAACTGAAAGGTAAGTATTAGTTTTATTTTCTTTATATATATATATATATATACACGTGGGATCAATGAGATAAATGTTAAAAATTGTTAATGGCTATTTTGTGTGTCTGTATAATTAAGTAAAAGTATAGAAATGATCTATTACGAATATTGAACATTAACATTCTATTGTATTAGATGATTGTTATGATGTAAAAGAGTACACTCATAGTGTTCTTGATAAGATCATATGTGAAACAAATGTGGGTGTCAATAAAAAAAAAAAAAGAAGAAAAATTCTTATCAAAAAAACATCTGATGATTTATACATCAATTCACTTATTTTTACTAGCATAAAAATTGGAATTCAAAGAATTTCAATTAAATCGTTACAATTACAATAAACATGTTTTTATAATGAAAATATATTAGGCGTAGGAATATAAATCTTTTTATTTGTATGAAAGAAAACTCATAAAAAAAAAGAAATGAATAGATGTTTATAAAAGAAAAAAAAAGACGAAAAAAAAAAAATTAAAAATAAAAAACACGACATAAATGTTGTTGTTGTCATTGATGACGTCATCCTAAATGGTGCCTCACTCACTCGTCAAGAGTAGAATTATTTCTTTTTTTTTTCGTATGTTGACGCACTCGATAGGAATGTAGAAAGAAACTGGAAACAACGAGAAGGAGAGAGAAAAAATAAGCCCAGTTTTTTGATAATCAACAAGGAATGAGTAGGCGGGTAATGGAGAAAAAAAAGAAAAAGAACAAGCTCCGTTATTTTTTTTTCCTTTGTCGTACGCATGCCTTATAATAACTGAGTGCACATTCGTTCGCACGACACCATATCATTTTGAGCTATCGCCCCTGTGCATTGGCTTCTATATATAAACAGTATTTATATACATCATCGGTTTCTTACTTTATATAGTTATATATTGATGTATACATATATATGAATATTTTAGATTGTTTTCAAATGTTAACTTAAATTAGATTGACTGATTTATATATATATATATATTACATTATACGAATAAATCATTATTAAATTATATATAAATTTTTAAAAAAATCTAATAATCGAATCAAATTAAAAATTGATAATTATTAATGGCTTCAACAAATGGTTCGGGTCGTCCATCTGGAGTATGTATCTGAATTTATGCTAGATAATTTGATAATTTTCTTGTTTTCAGTGTGTTTCAATACCTGTAGAAATTATTCGTGATTCAGGTTCAACTGGTTCAGGTTCTCACTCACGACATAATTCTCCATTTCGAACAATTCAAAATGATAGTCCATTTGGTGGATTTTCTGATTCTCCACAATGGAGTTCTAATTCAAATAGTCGTTTTCAACCACGCCAAAGTCCAAATTCTGCATATGATCGTGTTATTACAAATTCTCAATTTAATCAACCAACTAATAATTCTTCATTATTTCAACAATATCAAGAACCACAATTTCGTCCTTCGCAACAACGATTGTATGAACCAGGACCATTAAATTTTAGTCGTTCAAGTGAAGATCTTCTTTCATCACCATTTGATTCAATGCGTTATGATGCTCAACCACAATATTCTTCATTAATACCACCATCATTTGGCACTGGATTTCGAACTAATTCAGATTTTGTTCAACCAAATAAATATTCAAGTCCTCTTCGTCGATCATTTGATGCACTTAATGACTTTGCAGATATGCATAATAGTTTACCATCGAATCGACAATATCCATCTGAACAACAACCACAACGGCAACAAGAACCCTACTATCGATCAACATATCAAACACAACATCAACCTCAACCGCAACCGCGTCAACAACAGTCCCAACAGCATCAGCCGCAATCTCAACAACAGCCAACTTATACAAATCAAACTTTTTTCAATCCAAATATTGTTTATACGAATGAACACGGTGCACCAATGGATCGTCATCAACCAAATACGTTTCAAGAAACGAGGGGCAATGTTCGTAAGTAAAGTTTGATTCTATTTTTTCTTATCGCCATAATTCAAGTCACGTTCGATGTTATTTTTATCATTGGAAAAAAAGAAAACAAAATCACTTTCCATATTTAACAATGACAAGTGCTGTTGATCATATCAAAAATATATGTTTTTGTTACTTCTTTGTGTTCGCAAGCAAAATACAAGTGCACCTCAATCTTACTTTCAAATGAGTTGACATATTCGATTATGAGTCATTATTCATTTCTTCCTAAAATAGTAAAAATCAACACATTAAAATTAAATCGACAATATTAAATTCTTTCTTTCTTATAATTATTACTATTTTATTTCAAACATTAATTGATAAATATGTTGATTATTTTTAATAGATAACAACAATATGACTTATGTTATTCGAGATTCTAAGGAAAAAAAAAGAGTAGGTGGACATTTTTATCATCTCGTCGGTTATTTCTATCGTTACTATACATCTTAACATCAATAGCCAGGTAGATGACATCGACAGTAGTTACAGAACGTCAGAACATACATATATATATTTACATACACCCGCGCACAAACTAACGTATATATAGTAAGGAATAAGCAGTACACTACTTTTTTGTTTTATTATCGTCTATTACCCTTTATGGAAGAGAAATTCTAGAAAGAAAAGAAAAAAGGAAAAAATACATGCGCAAACGTATGCAAGAGAACGAAAAAAAAAATGATTACACTTAGAGAACTTTTCATATATAATAGTACTTTATTTTCGATATAAAAATTACAAAGCATGTTTGTTTAATAGTTTTTTTAAATTTACACATGAAAAGTAACAATTGAATATGATGGGTATACCAAGTAGTATTTTGAGAAAGCGAAAAGGTTCGCTTCAATATTAAAAATTTAATTAGAATTCTTGAATAAATCTTATTTTTTTTGAAATAGCAAATGATCGTTCTCGTTCACCAGCTTCACAGCGAGGTGCATCACCAGCCCGTCCTCCACCAACTACATCTCAACAACAAGAAGAACCTGAACTTAAAATGGCTAAAGATACAGATGGACCAATTCCAATGCCAGCACCAGCTTCTTCTTCATCAACAACACAACAACCTACCACTGAACAAATTCCATCAACTGATACCTCAACAAATGCTTCATCCCCACCACCACCAGAACCTGTACGAGATCCAAATACAATAGCTCTAGAAAAACTTGAACAAATTAAACAAAGTTTGGATACATTGGAAAAAACCGTTGATACATTTACAGGTTCCAATCGTCATGATCGTGCATATAAAGCACTTGATGAACAAGCATTAAAAATAATGATACGTTGTGATGAATTAGTCGATGTTAGTGCTGATATAAAAGAAAAACGAAAAGAAATGATACGCAATGTACAAAGAGTAATAAATAAACTTGAATCGAAAGTACCAGCAACTCCAGCTGTTGAAAAAAATAGTAATCCAATGGAAACAGCAACTACTCTTATCAATGATTCATTTGCCAATAATGATGCGAAAAATACTGAAAACAAATCATCACCATCTTCAAGTCCACCAAAAGAAAATGTGTCCGCTCCAACAGCAACATCACAACAATCAGTATCAACCTGAACAAATAATACAAATAATAAACTTTATAGATAGAGAATTCTTCCTTTATGTTTTATTTCTTTCATTTGTCTTCTTTGCCGTGTATTTTTCAACCTGCTTCCTTCTCATGTCTATTTTTCTTGTTCTTTCATTTTCTTTGTTCTCATTAATGATCATCACATAGACTTTAATTCTTTCTTTTGTTTTGACCATTTTCTATAGAAAATGTAAATAACAAAGAAATAGCAAAAAACAAAAGCAAAAATTTTCAGAGCAATAATTCTACCTGATGAACTTTATATTTAATCCATTATATGTTTTACTATTATCACAACTATATTAAACTGTTATAGAGAAATTAGTTAGACATATGACGAGACAAAATTTCATTATATTATCTATTAACAATTATTCCTCATAATATATCATAGATTTCAGTCATACATTACGACATGATAGCTCAAAAACTTACCATTATGATAGAATTATTTACTTGCACGCAAACTTCGAAATAAATCAAACTATTCTTGTTTTTTTTCTTCATTGCAAAAACTGATGTTATCCGTTTTGAAAAGTATGTAGTGCATACAATTATGAATGAAAACTATCTCTAATAAACAATTGCTTATTTCATCTGTTATTACGTGAAAAAAAATGATTTTTCAGTTATTTTGCTCTAGAATTTTTATAAAAATGTTTTTTTTTCATTTTATTGTTCAAAGTAATATAAAATATTCTTAAATAAATATTTACATACACATTTCTTTATCTATAAATGTATATGTTTTCTTTGTTTATCATATCAATTCATCGAAAAAAGAACTTGTAGTCTTAATCTATATACATTTCTCTTTCTATTATATTCACTTATCTACTCTCATATTTCAGCAAAACACTAAAGCCAATATAGTTACTCCTCTTCACGTCTTCTACTGTCATCATTATTATCTTTTTTTTTTCGTTCTGCCACTTTATTATCTACGACTGGAAAGCTGCTGACAACGAGACAATAGTAGCATGGACAGATACTAATTGACGATAGAAGCTCAATCGGAAACTACATTAACTTTTCTGTCTTTTTTTCTGTTGTTGTTGTTAGTAGTTCGAAGCGTTAATGCACTCTACAATTATTAATAGATGTTGTGATCATCTCTCTATCTTTCTTTTAGATTAAACAAAAAAAAAAAGGTTCGAGAAGAATGATAGACAATAATGCCGTTATGATAGACAATATGAACATTACACAATTGACGCTTTTCAATCAATATGTAGATGGAACTACGACATAAAAATGAAATGCCTTTATTTCATACATTTTTTATTATAATATAAAATATAACGATAAATTTAATTTCTTATTTTTTAAAACAATGAATATTATTTTATTTCAATTATTTTTATTTCTTATTATTTTTAATTTTATTTCTTATGTTCATTCAGCATCAAGTTCATCGGTATTTGCTAGTTCAGTTAAATATAAAAATCCTAAATTGGATAAAACTTTAACTGATCGAAAGAACAAAGATGAAAATGATGGTGGTATAGATGAAAATAATGATGAAAGTGAGTTTATTAAAGAGTATAGCATATATTTTATAGCAATATTTATCAGTTCCTAGGTTAGAAAGTGAAGTATCTAGGAAAATTTATGTAAGGAATGGTGTTTTTTTGTTTAATAAAGACATGACTGATCTTATATGATTATATTGAATAATTGATACCAGAGATGTTCTTGTAGAAGAAATTCTTATTTATATATTTACATTATCTTTTTATTTAGTGTCTCAATTTAATTCAAAAGAATCTCGATTACGTTCAGTATTACTTGAAAATTATGTACCTGAAGCTCGACCAGTTATAAATTCAACAACAGTAACTATTGTTGATGTCGGTCTTACTATTATTCAAGTAATGGATTTAGTAAGATAATGTTTTTTCTTTCTTTTTTCTTTTAATAAATATCTTTTTTTATCATATAAAATTTAGGATGAACAAGATCAAGTAATGACAACCAATGTTCAAGTTGCATTAAAATGGGAAGATGAACATTTACAATGGTTACCAAGTGATTATAATGATTTAAAACGTACAGTTTTTTCTACACGTGAAATTTGGACACCTGATATTGTTCTATTCAATTCAGCTGATGTTGCTTATTCTCAACAACGTGAACATTATTTATTAACTGTACATTGGAATGGTACAGTTGAATGGATATTTCCTGATGTATTTCGATCTTATTGTTATGTTGTCATTACTTATTTTCCATTTGGTAAAATATTTTTATATTTTCATTTTTGAATTTTAAATTTTTTGTCTATTAGATAAACAAAATTGTACACTTGAAATTCAATCATGGTCACGTACATCTGATGAATTATTAGTTCGTCATCAACCACAAAATATTCGTCAACAAAATCAATATATTCGTACAGAATGGCAAGTTTATGAAATAAGTGTAGAAAATTCTACAATGAAACGTTATTTTTGGCTTATTTTTCATATAAATATGAAACGTAATTATCAATTCTATGTTAATCATATGATATTTCCATTTTCAATATTATCTTGTTTAACATTATTTGTTTTTTGGCTTCCACCTGATTCAGGAGAAAAAATTACATTAACAATTACCATTCTTCTTGCTTTAACAGTTTTTCTTGAAACTATTTCGGAGTATACACCAAAAGCTTCTTCTAATCTTCCGATTATTGGTAAGTAATTTAGTACAAAAGAAATAGTTGTTTAAGTAATAATTAAAACAAAATTAACAATCTTTCAGTTCATATATCTTAAAAAATTTAATCCAAAGTAATTATTAGCTATAAGAAAGATATAATCTTCCTTTTAGGTATATATTTTAATGTTAATTTAATATTGGTGCTGATATCTGTTGTTCTTACGATTATTGTACTTAATTTTCATTACCGTGGACCAAAAAAATCACGTGTACCTCGTTGGTGTCGCCATATAATAATGGGTAAAATTGGTCATTGGCTAGGTTTTCATTTCATTAGTCGTGAGCAATTAATTTCACCATCATCTTCTGTTAAATTTTCTGCAAGACCTGTATCTTCTCGTGATAATTCAAATGGTAACATAAGTCAAACTGAAAAGCATATGAGAGTAAAATTACCACTTCGTCCAACAACCACAACAACACTCGATATTGATCATGATGCTAATGATGAAATTCATACATCAATTCAACAACCTTCAGTAACGTACAATGTTGAACAAATATTATTTAAAATGCAAACACAATTTGATCCAAGTAAAATTGATGATGAACAATTAAAACTATCTATATTACGAGAATTACTTGAATGTCAACGTTTACTTTTAACAATACATGCAAAAAAACAAGATTCTCATTCAAAATCATTATATGATATATATGAAGAATGGAAAATATTAGCTATTATTGTTGATAGAATTTGTTTTATATTTTATCTTATTAGTATGCTTGCTGCATCAATTATTTTCTTTGTACGAGAACCAATTTTAAAACGAAATGGATAAAATTTGATGTATTAGATTTATTTTTGTCTGTACGTTTATTGTTTTCGTTACTTTCTCTATGTTGTATTTTTCTTTTTTTTTTGAGAATGAAAATTATGAAATAAGGATATATTTGTGTGGTCATTAGTGAGAAATAACATTGGAAATTATGATTACTTATGTCATTAGAAAAGAAGAATGAGGTATTGTTATGTGTAAAAAATATTGACAAATTGTAGAAAATCATTCGTAAATGAAAAAAGATAATCAATTCTTTTCATAGTAAAATAGTGTTTCAATTTAGTGGAAATTTTCTTTGTTTATCGAATAGGATATCGATTGCTTTTCTCGTCTCTGTTTATTGTTTCATTCATTCTATATTTTGCCTCAATATTTCCACCAAATGCACATAATCTATTTTATGAAAAGTAGTTTAGTACCTATGATCAATTATGGATAATATAAAAACTGATTAAAAGCAATTTTCATTCTGCTTGACAAGCCTTCATTATATGCAGGAGGGTTCAAAAAAACTTCTCCATTTTTGAATTTTTAATTTCTACATTTATAATATTTAAATTGGAAACTAACTCTTCTCGTAATACATTCTCTTTAGTAGCATTTTTACAGCTCTGTTTATTCTAATAAGAGTCAGTCCCAAACTTGAATATTATAATTACAGAAATTAAAATTCAAAAATGGATAAGCTTGCTTTCGGATCATCCTATACTATTAAACACAGAATGGTTTAAAATTCGCTTCACTGAGAAAAAATTGAAGATTTTCGTTCAAAAAAAGGAGTAAACAGGTTAATTTTTTCATCAATAAAAGAGACATGTTCACATTTTAAATCCACACGGACACAATTGGAGAGAATCTTTGTTAAGTATCTCTAATAAATAATCTCAACGAAAAAAAATTTAAGGTTTTTACAGATAGAAAAAAAATGAAGAAAAGTCAGTGTATCAAAATAAAATGTACACATATATGTATACATTTTATATGATGATTATGAGTGTATTGCATGTAGATAAAATCATTAAATGGTTTTTCCTTTGAATATATACATCCTATGCATATATTAGCTGGCACAACATTGAGTATGGATGAAGAAATTCACGTATTCTGAAGAATTATTCATTAAATTCTCCTGTTACTTTTTCTAATGTCAAATACACAGTTCAAACTATAGAAATGAATGAGTTAATAGTGCAGAAGTGACAGTTGAATTTGTTAATGCCATTTCTTCTATTTAAGAAAAAGTATACATCGAATACAAGGTGTTTAATTTTATTGTAATGATATTAATGTAGTTGAACGTGACTATTGTGTCTTTTTAAGTAGATGTAAATTTGTTTCTTTAAAAAAATTATTTTTCTATATAAATAAAAATTTATTAATTTTCATATATTGTAGTTTCATTTGATAACATACTTTTATTTAATAACGCAACATTAATTAGTTGTTTATCATTGACATTGAGGAATATGATTTATGATCGATAAAACGATTATTAAAACGATTCAGTTTATGAATATATTTAAAAATCAATAAAATTTATTAATAGCCAATTTTATTAAATAGGCAATACAAATTAGCATCTTCCTCATTTATGAAGGAATAGAATACGAATAATAAGCAACGAAAATCAATCAATATTAAATTTTTTAAATTATTTTTATTATGAATGGCTAAAATCACATAAGATGATGAAACATTTCTAGAATGTCATGTTTTATCAAATTTTTTAATAATTTCTTCAAATATTATCCATAATCAACCAATCGTACGAGATCCATCCTCAGTTTATGCAAAAATACTTGTTACAAAAACAACAATACCTTTAGAACGATGAATTTTATCATATCAATGAGCTAAATCAACAAAAGATAATTTGTATCCCATATGATTCTTCGAAAACTTAGATTTCAAATCGCAATAGTGAAAATATGAAAATGTATGGAAAATTTTCCGTCCAAACTATTCTTTCAAGCCTTTCAAAAATTCTCTTTACTACGCCCGAATAATATCTAACAAATAATTTATGAGCTCATATCTAGAAAGAGCATCAAATTCTAGTACTGATCCATAGTTTTTGACTTCTCTGAAATACTTTTATATGAAGGAAAAAAGAGCAAACATTTTGTCCGACAACTTTCGATCCACCCATTACTGAAAATTGAATAAAAACTGAAATATGGTAACCAAGGTCTACAACGGTCTATTTGATTACACTCTGAATTTTACAATAAATTAAGATATTCAATTTCAAACTGAAAGGAGATTTAGAGAGTCTTTATAATTATACTATCATCTATAACGTATACGCTGTGGTTTTTTTCGATAGGGCAAGGTATAGGCAATATAAATGGTTTTAGGCGATCTTTGTCATTATTGATTACTATATATGTATATAGACTCCCTGTTTTTATGGGCCATCTATCGATAAAATTTGGAATAGCGTGGTTCATTGGAACGTGTATTGTTACTTTTTGCAAATCAATTTTCAACAGATCTGTAGCAGATGATCGTTGAGAATACTGAATTTATGGATGAAATAAAAAGCAGACCACCTGGTCCTAATTCGATCACTACCTTCAGTGCTTTTTTTAAAGAAAAGTCACATCTTCGCTCAACGATATTCGTTTGATGTCGTTTTTAGTTTCCAATTAGGAATGGTATCTTACATCTACTTTACTAGTAATTAAGTAACTAAAATCGTTACTGGTTACTAATAATTGAGTAAATAAATAGTTACTTAGTTACTAAATACTACTAACTACTTTAGTTATCAGTTATTTATGAAGAACATATGAGATGAACATGAAAAATTCATTAATAAAGTAAGTATTTTTTTGTACTACAATGAAGGAATAAATAGGTTATATATTGTTGGTTCTTACAGGCTATTATATCGAGGTATCCATAGATCTTCAAGAGCTACCTATAGAGGTACCCATAGGGCTGAACATTGTAAGACTGTAAAGAGACAAGACTAGTAGTAGCACAAGGGATACAAGTCTATAAGGGCTTAAGCCTACATGTACTATAAAAATATGTGCGATATAGGAATATGAGCCCGTAAGACTTCGATATATATACATAATATCGGATATCTGTGTCTATTGTCAGATGAAAAGTTAAACGTCTAAAGTCATATGTAAAAGGAGAAACCAACCGTGCAGTGCGCACGGGTTCTCCCTAGTATTATGTATATAGACTGAAACCTTACACGCTCATAGTCGTATATTGCACATCTTTTTATAGCTCATGCAGTGTTGTGTCCTTATAGTCCGATACCCCTTGTACCTTATGCAGCCCTATCTCTTTATTGACTTACACACTTCAGAGTATATGAGTTCCCTATAGTGCGGCTCTTACTAGTGCATGGGTAACCTCATATAATAGCTCTTAAAGGTCTGTGGGCAGCGCAATATAATAGTCTATAAGGGCCAACTAGTACCTGCGTATAACACCGCATGAGGACCTGTAGGTACCTCCATATAATAGTCTTTGGCGTTTTTCCCATATTACTTTATTTAACCATTAACTCTGGACCTTTAACCTGAACAGAGAAATACACAGACACTAAAAATTATATATATATATATATATTAATAGTTACTAGTTATTTCGCTTAGTTATGTAACTCCAAAAGTAAAGTAAATGTGCCATGCCTATTTTCTAAAATAGAGTGAGCACCTCTTTACATTTCAGTTGTTTTTTTTTCTAAATTAATTAAATATTAATAAGTAATTATCGTTACAAAAATGCATAAATAATATTTTTTCTGTTCTATTGATTTCGTAATTTGATTACTATAGTTATTTTCGTGTCCTAATTTGATCGTTACATGTATTTTGATGGAGGGCGCAGAAAAAAAAGGAGGAGGGTCTTTAAATGGATACATCAGTCCCCTTACAAAATCCTTATTTCTTCTTATTAAATAGTCACATACAGTGTCAGAAATTCTTTGCTATTAAAATCATTTCGATACGAGGTAGTAAGGCTAGCTACTTGACTACTTATTCCTTATGGTCATATACTCATATGAGTCCATAGCATCTATTACGATCTCTTCCTCATTGTGTACCAACGAGACAGACAACCACTATGATTTATATATGAATCGATAGTTCTTTCTTAGAGCTATCAAATTACACTAAATTATTAAAAAAATTATCATTGACAGCTATAGCTGACTAAGACAATATTATCATTCATTAGGTCAAATATGATCAATATTACTATAGTAAGAATAACGATATATCTCGTTATTGATCATCATGATAGTACACCACCCTCATTTATACATCAATCGATAGCTCTAAGAAAAAGTTATCGATTCATATATAAATCATAGTGGTTGTCTATCTTGTTGGTACACAATGAGGAAGAGATTCTGATAGATGCTATGGACTCGTATGAGTATATGACCATAAGGACTAAATAGACTCGTAGCTAGCCTTACTACCTCCTATCGATATTATTGTAATAGCAAAGAATTTCTGGCACTGTATATATCTATTTAGTAAGAAGAAATAAGGATTTTGTAAGGAGACCGATGTGTCCCCTAAACGATTCCCCTCCTTTTTTTTGCGCCCTTCAACGAAATACATGTAATGCTCAATTTAGGACACAAACATGACTATAGTAATCAACTTACGAAATCAGCAGAACAGAAAAAAAATATTAATTATGCGTTTCTTTAACGATGATTACTCATCAATAGTTAATTAATTTTTAGAAAAAAACCAATTGAAATGTAGAGCAGCGTTCAGTCTATCTCGAAAACGAAAAACGAGGTCAAACAAATGTTGTTGAGCGAAGATACGATTTTTTTTAAAAATACTGAAGGTGGTGATCATATTAGAGCCAGGTGCTTAACAGTAAAGAAGTTCGATAAAACTTTTTATTTTATCAAAAGATTTTACAAATAGTCTTCATTAGATTGATTTTGGTTAAGTTATATAATTGAAGTCACAATAAATCGGTAAATCTGCATGAGTATTATAAATGGTAAAAGAAAAAATAGATGACTCCGATGTATCATAGGAGTCACATGTTACAAAAATAAAATGAGTCTTCCGATCCGATCAATCATTTCAATATAGGTGGATAATGAAAATATTATTTTTACGGAAGGTATTCTATTGATACCTGCTTCTATAAATAAGATCTGAATTCACGATTCCTATACGCTTTCTGTTTCATTAAACAACAATTGTAATTGCATGTACTTTCACGATATGTATACTTGTTGTTTAATCGCTACTTCTCTTGTTGTAATATCATATCTATTATTTCAGATTTATCAACATTTCAATATTCCATTCGCTTATAGTGAGATGAAAACTATGGTTAGAGGATATCGATAGCAGTTCAGATCAAACTTGAGACGAATTCGAATACTTTTTAAAATTTCAAATGTCGAATCAGACGCGTCCAGACCTAATTTTAGTTTGAATTGCAGCTGAATGTCATTTTCTTAACAATCACATCTGAAAGCGATTTTATTTGAAACAACGTCCGGACCTCAGAAATGTTTCACTCTGGGCATAATCGACTGCTGAAATTTAGTTGTGAATGAAACATGATTTAGAGGCATTTTGACACAAAAAAAATACGTAAATTGGTGAACCTATCAGGTGTGTAATAAGAAAAAAACCGTAACTGATAGTTTTTTATCAGATTGTTTAGTCGCGTTTTCTCTTGAAATGAAAAAATCAATTCTATGCTTCAGTGATTGCTAGTATAAATAGATGGTGAAAAAATACATTGTTTAAATTTTTATTCATTATTTCACATTTGTTTATATTCGTAAGTATCTCGTTGATTCGCTTGTTCTTCGTGTATTTCGGTCATACTTGATCTTTATTTAACAGTAACTATGATTATATTGCTTGCATTTACCCTACGATATATATTTGAGACCTATCATTACAGCATATGATATGTTATAGCATTTTCCAGGAAATTGTATGTATTTTGGATATCAAATAAATTTCCCGAAATTGAATTTACTCATCGAATAGATTGAACAGTCCAGTAGGATATGATCCATAATAGACATAATATGCATAATGAGCATACTATACATAATGGGTATAATGAGCATACTATACATAATGGGTATAATGAGCATAATAGGTATAATAGACATAATAGACATAATAGACATAATAGACATAATAGACATAATAGGCATCTCTCTCGCTGAGGGTGCCACGGAAATGCGAAAGGACACCCAGTGGGCATATCTCTCGATGAGAGTGCCACGGAAACAGGAGCAGACGCGGAAACATTGACTGAGGTCATGTCTCCCGAGGGCTTATAGGGACTACACGGTTTATACAAAGTATAGGAGTTATAAGGGTTACAGGCGATATAGCTCCTATACCCAAAATGTGGATTATGCCCCTTATGTCTATTATGTATATTATGTCTATTATAGCAGTGAAACCTTAAGTCCGCTATATCCATCCTAAGAGCTGTCGCAAAAATGAATTTCCCGGAAAACGCTATAACGCATCAAATCCATAACAGCGATCCTATATACGACGTAAAGTAATTTTTGATTGAAACACTATTATGGTCATATGATGTCGTGTAGTATACAGGTGAATCGTAGCGCTAGTCACAAATAAAGTCTTATTTCTTTCACAAACCATAAATGCATCACATGGATGGCGCAACTTAAAGTTTTTAGGGTACCAACAAATTTTTTAGAGATGTGCCTCTCTTTTTTCGAAGATGAAAATCAAAATTTTTTTGATTTTCTATTTTCAATTATAGATTTACTTTGAAGTATCATCTATCCATTGGGAGCCTATGGTTGTTTTAATTTCACCCTGAATTTTGCAAAAAACAATCGGTCACTTTCATACGAACACGTGAGCCTTGCAGATCTTTAAGTTTTTTTCCACACTAGTTAATATTTACTTAAACATATATAGTTATATATTAAAACTATGGACACATTACAAGATCTTCCTATGTCAGAAGACCCCTTTGGAAAATCGTTTCTTTTGCAATACCATCTGCAGCCTATTGGTTTCTTAAAGATATGCGTATACTAATGTTAAGCTCAGCATGAACATTACTTTGCTTTAATTATTGCAGCAGTATGTCAGCTCTGAGTTGGACTACCTGGCTAAAAGATCATCTAAGAAAGTGCAAATAAGTGAAAGAATCATTGTTATATAGAAAACCTGTATAGCAGTTATCTTAATACTCCCTACACAGTTTCTTTCACAAGCTGAAAAGGTTCTAATTATAAAGGGGTCCATTCATAGCTGAAGAAAATATATTTCTACGGAAACGGTTTGAGACATATTTTTTACAGTACATTTCCTACACCTGAGCGTGATGTTTTTTTATAAATCAGGCAAAGATATTTTTCAAAAGCCACACAGAGGATCTGAGTATCTCGCCAATTTATGTTCGGTCTGTTTTGTTTTAGAAACTGGATTTTTCTGAACAGTCATATCATTCAAGTGGTCTGTTACTAATAGTTAGACTAGGGGTACACATTTTACTGCGAAAGAATTTTATCGCAATAGTAGAACCTCAACATTAGTGGCCAAGTAGAATGACTTTGACAAAAGGAAGATTTTTATGTTTCTGTAACCGTTGAACTATATACGACGGTATATATTCGTATCAATGACCATATTCTTTAAAAAAATAGGATGTTATAAGTTACAACAAAATCTTAGACTGTGTTGACTATTTTCTTCTTGAGACAGCTCTTTTTATCGATAACTATTTTCTTTTTTTTACAGTAAAAGATTTCTCCTTTTTTTCATTTTGTGAACAGGGGCTAAGTAAAGAAACCAATTTACTAGTGGGGTCTTGGACAGAAAAGAGTTAAAATTAGAACTTGTCCTCTATGGTGTGAAAAAAAAGCTAATTTTTGAAAGACATAATAGAAGACCCTCGTTGGAATCTATTAATGATAAGACAGAATAGGAAACTTCGAATCTTCTAATGTGGCGATGACTTTAATCGATAAAATCTAATTGAACAGTAAAGATATACAGAAAAACGTTTGATGTACGTCACAATGTACAAATAAATGAAAAAAAAACAAAATAAAATATTGTCATGATTAAGTCAGGAAAATGCAATGACACTTGTAGAAAGACATTACGTTTCATAAAGATTCTGAAGATTATATTTTAGATCTTAATTCTTATTTATTAGCAAGATGTCCATTGAAGAGACATCAAATGAACACAAATCCGTTGTTGGTGAAAGGAATGCAGATTTTGAACTGAAAGAACAACAAGAAAATGGTTACAACACAAATAAATTAGATTCCTTCGACGTCACGCACAGGTTAGAAGAAGAAGAGGTAGGCATTTATACAGTAACAAATTCAGAATGTATTACACTGAAAAATATTTTCCTTGATCTGCTTTTGTCTTTGGTGATTGATAAATTCGTTTTTAAATGTTAGTTAGATTCAAATGCTAAATTGTACATCAATGTCTATGATAATTTATTAAGAAGAAATAGATAGGAATACTATATAATAGAAAGAGATAGAAGAGATAAAGAAGAATTTTTTATAGATATTTAAAAATGAATCAATTTATTGTAATACAGGCAAATATTTTCACGAACTATTCCAACATGTTTTCAATCAGAAGAATTATTTTTATCTCGATATACTGTCGTTATACATGTATTCAAACAGAAATATACTCTTTTTTTTTCATTTATTATTTTAAAATAATGTTTGAAGAAACGTTCGTCTACTCTATTAGATAATTACGCAATAATTAATTAATATAACGAAAAATACTATTTTAAAAAAAATTAATTAATAGTTGGAGTGGAGAAAATTTTTTTGTATTCTGCTCTGAGTACGATAGAATGGGAATTTTTTTTACCCTGTCCTGTTAAGGCCAGAGTGCAGGTCAGACCAGGATGAGACCTTCACGTCCTGCAAATTTGAATATCAAATTTTGAGATTTTTTCTCGAAAAAAACGTTTTTGAGCCGTTCTTGACATAGTGTACGAAAAGTTTGCGATATTGTTTATTTTGGATATATCTCTGTTCGGGAGCGTAACCAAATGTTGATTTTTTTTAAAAAGATGCACTGTCAAATTCTGTACAAATTTATATGAGATTTAATTTAAAATAATAGAAGTGAACATTTTTACAGCTTGCAGAGTGCAATTATGTGAATTGCGTTTGAGTTCCACACATATGTTTTTGTTTTCTTATCGAGATTGCCAAGTTACCGACAAACATCTAATCAAATTTTTATTTGTGATTTGAATGTGCACCAAATGCTCTTTCAGAATTATTTATAAGTGTTTGATCGCAATCTATACATTTAAAAACTAGTGTCTGTTTATGGTACCAAGAGAAAAAAGGGCTTACGTGCCACTATTCGGACTCTTCAACTTGAATCGTTTTTTCTCACGTTGTTTGAGCCGCATAAAGAAAGAGCAATCAATGTTATACAAAATACTTGAAGTGTGGGCTCTATTTAGCTATAGGTTATATATCTAGAATACTTTCTGTGAAATGACGAATCCAGACATGAAAATTGTGTTATTCTCAAAATATGGCAGAGCACCAACCGAACAAATAAGAATTAAAAAAAAACGTTGGATATGTACTCAATCGATAGAAGTTTTAAAGAGTTGTGTAGCAATAAATTATGCTTTGATAACAAAATATTCACTTGCACGAAAAGAATGTATTGTTAAAGTTGCGTGGGGAGTAAACGCAGTTCACACCATTACAGTATGCAATCTGTAAAAATGTTCAGTCCTACTATTCTAAATTAAATCTAATACTAATTTGTTCAGAAATTGACGATGCATCTTTTGAAAATAATTGACATTTTGTCACGCTCGATATATCTTGTTAGTTAAACTGTGAGTTATCATTATTGCAAAATGTCTTTAATTGAACGATGTTTTTTAATGTAATGTACAAATCTTGTTACCTTTGAAATCGATTGTAAAGTATAACTAAGACTGTACCAACTGTGCAAGGTATTCTGTCCCATCCCCACCTGACCCGATAGAGCATGACAGGGTACACTCTTTTTCTTTTATCCATTTTTGTCAACAGGGTGGAACAGGACAGGATAAGATAGGGTACATGACAGAGCAGGACAGGACGAGGTAGAATGCGAAAAATTACCCTGTGAACACCTCTGCCAGAGAAATGCAATTGGTTTTTCAATGTTTCTCTCGAAGTTGTTTTTTATTCTGTTATAGACAGCATGTTTTATTACGAAGGAAGCTATGGATCCTTTTAATTTCAACTAAATTTTGCAAAAAAAAATCGACTACTTTTATACAAAAGCACGGGTCTTGTGGCTATTCAAGTTTTTTCCATATTATCAATACATACATGAACATATATAGTTATATATTCCTTAATATGCTAAAGAGCTTCCAGATTTAATTAAATTTAAAGTTACATATAGATACACACACACATATATCATATATTTTTTTAAAGAGAGGCAGGTCTTTGCTCGTCTTCATGAATCTAGTTGAATTTCAATATATATATATATATATTTATTTATTTATTAAAACTCAAATAGACCCGTGAAGAACCGTGAGACCCGCATTTTAAAAAAAAAATATAAGGAATATATTCAGATATAAATAGTTATGCATACTGGTATAGATATTTAAGTAATGTGAAAGTTTTATTAGAGCCGCTAGACTCACATTTCATTTTAAATTCGATTATCTTTTTTCAGTAAGATTCATATTAAATTTAAAAAGATCATGATATGATAAAAAGCAGTTCTTTTTTAGGAAAAAATGTCTATAAAATTGAGAACTGAAATTATGAATTGATTGTTACCTATTTGGAAAGTACAAATCGGAGAAAAAGTCATTTTGTGAAAAAGAAAAATGAGTATCTCTGTCGTATTTTGACCGAATAAACTATTTTTTTTACCAGAAGTTAATGTATATTCATCGAGCATATTTATAAGAAAAACACCAAAAAGAACTATTTTCACATAGCACTGTTGTCCTTAGTGAAGAACAACATATACTTTAGAAAAATCAATATATCTTTCTATTGAAAATGACTTGTACCTATGTCGTTAGGCCTTTTAGCTATAAATATATACTTGTTCTGTCTTTTTGCATTCTCTGAATGATTCAATTATGAATCGCTAGAATTTATGAACACTAGAAATATCTCTTGTACACACTTTTGTGGTTGAAACCAGTATTTATCGCGACAGTTGCTTTGCTTCCATTTATGATCAATTTAAAATATTTGGTCACTGCTCGACGCGTAAGATACTCTCATATGTATCATCCTTAATAAGTATTGAGTCTTGATTCAAATATTCAAATTCAGCTATACAAATATACATAAGACACATTTATGGCTTTTTAAATAAATTTCACTTGTCTGTGGCCTAAAATCCCAACATAAACATAGTGACTTGCATATAGTTGTGACATAAATGGGACCCAATTATATTAGACAGGGCAGTTGGTCGAAAAATGTGGTATCGTTGATTGTGTTCACAAAGATATGTCCTTTCTTTGTCGAAGGATATATTGTTCTTTAGTGATGTCAATAATGCGACTTCAAAATATTTCTTTTTGAATGTTTTTCTTATGAATATGCACTATGAAGACTCTTTTATCAGGTGTAAAAATCAGTTGGTCTGATAAAACTATGGTGAAAATTTACAATTTCCTTTTCAGTAAAATGATTTTTAGCCTGCTATGTATTTTTAGCAGTAATTGGTAAAAATTATTCCTAAAGAAAAGGCTATCTAAAAAGTAGTAATTTGTAAAGACACTATATAATGCGACAATATTTAGTTTTAGAAATATTTACTAGTACAGTGAAAATTAGCTTTAGAGTTCTTGCTTTTTTAGGGCCAACACTCCTCAAAAAAGAAAATGAGCATATTTAATAAAAAGAATAGTCGACAAGCAGCAAAGAACAATAACGTTGTAAACATTCATCAAAGAATTGCTCCTGATGACAAAGGTATAAATAATAGACGAGATGAAACGATACCAGATGCTGACATTAAGAATAATGTTCCAAGTGATCAACCGCCCATACTGATAACAGCACCGAGTGTCACTGAATCAAATATTGGCACAGCGACAAGAAACAATCGTCTTCTTGCTGTGGGTGGTGTCACTGGAATCAAAGATAATCTCGAACCTGTGATAGGATATGCCAAGGAACCTTTATTGTCACTCGTTGAGGCGTGTATTCCGCTGGCCGATATTCTTCATAATATGTCGTTCTATGTTCAAATGGCAATCGATGAAACTCCTGCTGAACCACCCGATGGACTGACAATAGATGAAAGTGCTTCGATTCGTCTGTATACTATCGAATGGGAAAAACCACATCGGAGTCTCTATTCAATGTTGAATTACACTCTCAAGACAGCTCCTCGTCATGAACTTCAACCGTATTTCAGGTATCTTAAATTGTTCTTGACTGCTATAGTCAAATTGCCCTGTGTTCCACCTAAGACTGTTTGGCGAGGTGTAACTAAAGATTTAAGTACAGAATTTCCTCGTGGGACTATGGTGACATGGTGGGCATTTTCATCATGTACAACTGAATTGACTGTGCTCGAAAATCAAATGTATTTGGGTACTGCGGGTGAAAGAACTCTTTTCTCTGTCGAAGCAATCAATGGTCGAACAGTTCGTGCTCATTCACATTTTGTCACTGAAGATGAAATACTACTTTTACCCGGTACTTATATGGAAGTCCAATCATTGTTTAGTCCAGCACCCGAGATGCAAATTGTTCATTTGAAACAAGTAGTACCAGTTGAGACATTACTCGAACTTCCATTTGAAGGTAAATTCTAATAGCATTACTAAAAAAAAGTGACATATCTCTAAATTTAGGTGCTTTACTCTATCCACCCGAGAAAAAAAAGTTACCCTGGTATAAGAAAAAGCGAACTCAAGCTGAATTGGGTCTATTGATCGTTGCTTGTCTTGTCGGCATCATCGTCGGTGCAGTGATTGGATCCAGGCGCCCGCCTACACCTCCGCGTATGTTACAGAAATTTTGTTTCATCAAAATTTATTCTTATTTATCAAAAATAAATACAAAAAATTCAGAATAGTTGCCTTCATAATGCAAAATAGATTTTTGTTCATCTCTATTAAAACATTGACATATTGACGTACATTTCGAACATAGTTGCACATAAAATTCCACTACGAAATAGATAGATTAAGAATCAATTGTAGACAACAAAAAAACGGTATTTTTCTGTTTGAATATAAATAAAAACCATTAGTGACATGTAATATATCGTGAGAATGTCTCGTTCGAAGCAAGTGTAGGGGAATCAATAATAAAGATGAGATGCTCTTTTCTTTTTTTTAAAAATATCTAATTAAACCTTCAACGAAGAATAGATATTGCTTTATGAATAGTTTAGACATATCAATAGTGTCATAAAAAAACAAAACAGAATCAGCAAATGTATCAAGTGATAGTTAGCAAAAGGATTTACTAAGTTTATAACAAATAGAAAATCTGATAATTTATTACAATAAGTATTAGATACCTAATTGAAATGATTCCACAAGAACATTCAGTCTCTCGGCTATATATTATCACGTATAATTTTCGTACTAATTGACAACTTAAAAGTGCAAAAAAGAAACATTTTCTTGGAAAGTATGATTTAACTCCGTTCGATTCTTCTGTGATCGAAATAGAGGTGAGATAGAATTTATTGATGTTGCAATAAATAATATGCAGAAAAACTGAACCTAACTTTTTGCTTCGAATTAAAATAGATAAAAAACAAAAGAGAAAAATATTGACAACCTATTTTATTAGTGAATAACTGTAACAAACGACATGAGTATTTGAAATATTATGTTAAGACATGAAATTTGTCTTATTTTTCATTTTAGTATGTTTTACTAAAAGAACAACACTCAGAGCTGATTATCTTTGGTCATTCAACTGTGGAGATGCAAGAGAAGATATAACTGGTCTCTATAATGGTACTACTGTCAATGGTGCAACCTTTGTAGCACCTGATTTTGCTGGACAAGGTGGTCTAGCGTTAAACTTGAATCGAAACTATTATCAATATGTTATTCTACCTCGCTCATTAAATCTCACTTTAAACACTAGTTTCACAATGAGTGCCTGGGTTTTAACGGCAGGATATATGTCAAAAACTATATTAAGTGATTGTAATGATTACAATCCGATATGTATTACATTCATCATCACCGATACATCGACCATTATAAGATTGTTAAATTGGGATAATAAAAATATCATTCAAGAAATAGTTAGTTCTGCGCAAGATTACGTTTGTCGTAATTGCTGGATGTATATCTCATTTTCGTTTGATTATCAATCTAAATTGATAATTTCCTATTTCAATGGTGTTAGAATTGGATACGCATATATGAATCTAACCAATACAACATCGACTACAAAAAAGCAAGCAAAAATATCTTATATTGGACTAAATGCAGTGACACGTGCTGAACCTTTCTATGGTCTAATCGATCGGTTGTATATGACGTATTATGTTAAAAATGACAGTGAAATATTTTTTGAAGCAACTGTAATCTGTCGCTATGCATTTGATACCGATGATATCAATGGTGGTACTGGTCCAAGTAGTATTCGAGCTCGTAGCCAAAATGTCTATCGCTCATTGTCAAATAATCGAAGTAGTCTTCTATTCAATGCAAGTGATTCTTATTTTCAATCAGGTGGTTATACTCTTCTTAATTCAAATGATTATGCATACTCAATCAGTTTTTGGCTTCGCCTAAAAATTACAGAACCAACTAAAGAAAATAGTGCAATAACTATTTTTCAATTCACATCTTTGATCGGTGGACTAGTAGAAGACAGCTATACATGTGTTATTAGCTTACATATTTATCCTGAGAATAAGACTATGGGCTTCTTTTTTCCAGAACTGTTCGCAATAATTAATATAGACAATTCATCAATACAGAATAATACATGGGTTCATATATGTATGGTGTATGATAGTAGCTCGAGTACATATTTGCTTTATCAGAATGGAATATTGATTTATAATAGCGTTAATCGTCGTTATTGGTCGATATTAGTCAAAAATCCACGTTGCACTTTAACAGTTGGAGGCGCCTATTTGAACGATTCAGCACCAAATAAGCCTGACAATTATGAGAAAATGAAATGTTTTGGTCGACTTCCAATTTTCAATTATACGAATATGTATGGAGAGATCGATTATTTAACAATTGATGCAAGACCATTGAATGCATCAGAAGTTGCTGCTAGAGCCGATATTACAAAAACATAATTGATAACATACAACAGCCATTCTATTTCACTTGAACTGAAAGTCGAAAAGCATAGACAACAAAAACTTCGACATGATCTTTTGCAACATGTTATCTCTTTTTTATTTTTTATTTTTTTTACTTTATATACATAAGAATACGAGTCTATTGAAGCATAAGTACATGAATCAAAAGAGTCTTACATATACATTGACGAAAAACAGCTATATAACTATTAGATTGAAAACAATGAGTTAATTTTTTGAATTTCACGATTATCGAACTAAATAGCATAGCGAAAAAAATTTATAGAAGGATACAGGGAATATTGTATGATATTCTTTTTTTTCAAAGAGCAAACAATAAATAAATTTTTGGTGACCCGACAGTTGAACCCCGACAATTGAGCCACCAGCTTAAAGAAGAACTAGAAAACACAAGAAAATAAATTTATTTTGAACACAGTAATAATCACATAAAAGATTGAACAATGCTCTTGCTATTTTAAAATACGCGCCTCTTGTAATCAAATGAAAAGAAACTAATTGTTGGAATTATTCATTCAAACGTTCATATTTTACAGGTTTTCTTGATGTTACTTGTCGCACCTGCAATTTTTCACTCATTATCAAGTTCACACAGGCCGGTACAATTATTTTGACCATAACACCAGATGTTTTTAGGTGTTTTAGCACGTCGATAAACAAAACCATCAAGTAGACGTTGATCTAGCTTCTGGAGGATTTTACAGCTGACATTATGTAATAGTAGTAATAGATTAGGATAGAAGCAGCAGTGATGACTGGATAAGAGGAGACCAACATAGTTGTTTATCACATGCTTTATCTGAATTATAACAGGTCTATTTATAATTCGGAGCGATGAACGAATGCATGAATACAGACAAGAGATGGGTATCATGAACCAAATAGGGAGTGATTACAATTTTCTGAAAAAGATAATACTAACACATTGAGTGGATATCCCAGATCTAGGAAGATGACAAAGACAGTGGGGGCTCAATTGTCGGTGTACCTAAATTTTTGTACTAAAACTAAAAATGATACTTTTGGACATTATTTGTGAGTTCGTTTGTTTTTTCAAAATAAATGTTTTTCGTATTCTTCTGTTATTCGAATGAAACTAGCTTTTGAAGTTCTTTTACACAATTGAGTTGCATCAATTTATTTTATAATCATGCTATTTAAAATAGTTTATACTTTAAATGTTTTTAATTAATACATTCTGTCATAATTCATATTGGAAAAATAAAGTTCTTTAAATGCCTCCCATCCCATGCAAGCATACAATCCTCAAAAGAAGTAAGTAAACGAACTAAAAAAACATGGAATAAAGGACTCCTTCTTTCCTGACAATTGTACTTCCCCACTATATAAGAGAAAAAATCATCTTTAATACATTGAACTTTACTTTACCGTTTTTACTATTCACTAAATAAAAATTACTTTCTAAAACTCTTTGTTTTTATAGATGGAAAATCGGATTTTACTATGCATTGTGAAAGTTCGTCACGCTAGTGCAGAAAAATATGGATTTTCACTTTTTCCTACAAATGAATTTTTCTTAGTAAGCAAAAACGCGCAACAAAGTCGAAATTATTCATGCTAAAGTGCGTGTTTTCTGAACCAGTATGAAAATGTTGGTGAGATATATATCTGGCGCATAGACACAAATGACAAAGGTCAGTTCATTCCGGATGTTTATACAGGATGTCTCAAAAGTTTGTCGTAAAGGTAAATTCGTCGATTTTCACTATTTATTAATCTTAATCAATCAATTTTTTCTCAAACGATAGATATGAATAGATAGTTTTTGTTTGTACGGACCAGCTTCAGAAATACTGGTCACAGTTATAATTTTCAAGTAAAACAGTAAAATCAGTCTTTGTTCGAGTCCACAAGACTTTTAGAATAATCAGAATTAATGAAATTACAAAATAATTAGAAATTTTAGAAAATGACAGAAAAAACAGTTTACCTTAAATTGTGAATCTATGACTAAGTATGTTGTGTCGAAGGAGTATTGCATATTGCGATGCATATATTCAAAATCAATTAAAATTAATTGATTCTGTCAAAAAATTAAAATGTTTACGTCTGTACAAAGTACAGGTTGACATTAGAAACGAGAACTATGCCATTTTCTTCATGTGAAAGAGAATCTGTCATGTTTGCTTTATTTGCGAAAAGTAGATGTCATAGGTTAAATAGATGTATTGTATATAGTATTTTATTGAGATATTGTTTCTTTCATTGAATATATCAATGACAAAACGATTGCAAATCGTATTTTTCATCTAAAATATAGAGTTTAGAGTCATAAGAGATTTTCTTGAATATATATGAATAGTATAAATATAGATGTGTATAATTATTAATAAAAGTTTAATATGAAGATATGAAATATTGATATACTGTCTGAGCTTTTTGATACATTCTTGAATAACATTAGTTGATAGATCATTATATATGTACTTTTGTTTATTTTATTTTCAATATAATATTGAATTGTGTGAATGGCTAGGTTATAATTCTGATTTTAATTCTAGTGAATTGGTTTGGAACATTTCAAACCGAAAATTAAAAATATTGTATGAAAATTTTGAAGATCTTGAGATTTTATAATAATTTTTGAAGAAATTCTATAATATTTTGTAGTTTTTGATGAATAATTTGAACTTTATTCTTTTTTATTATAACGGAAATTTTCGATCTTATACGATCATTATCAACCTTATACCAAAATAAAATCTCAAGATCTTCAAAATTTTCATACATTGTTATACAAAAGTAGTACTTATCAGTCGTGAGTATTTCAAATAGATATATTGGTATTAGATTTGATCAACAGTATTCAAATAATGGGAAAACGTCGGATAATGAAGTTCAATGATATTGATATTAAAAGTTTATGTTGTCTAGTTCAATATTTTATTTTATTTTGTGTCTTGTAACACCTAGGAGTATTGGTAGTGATAAGGTTGATAATGATCGTATAAGATCGAAAATTTCCATTATAATACAAAAAGAATGAAGTTCAAATTATTCATCAAAAACTACAAAATATTATAGAATTTCTTCAAATTAAAAATAGCTTGCAACAACCTATCATTAAAATGTTATTCAAACATGTATTAGAAAGACTTCAACGTTATATCAACACTTTTTATCTTCATATTAAACCTTTGTTTGAAATTATTAATGTCAGCGCTTGTACTATTCATACATATTCAAGAAAACTTCTTATGATTATAAACTCTATATTTTAATTTAAAAATATAATTTTGAATCATTTTGTTATTGGTACTTACTGAATAAATGACTCAATATAAGCATCCAAATATGAAACTATAAAAATAAAATCTTTAGAATTAAAAAAAGTATAAATTTGTCGATTATTGATATAGAGAATAATTGTAATAGGTGTAGAGAGAATTGATTATCAAAAATGAATGAAAAACAACAATGAAAAAACAATTATGTAATACAAAAAATACTATGTATGAAAAAAATAAATCACTTTTTCGATCGTTTTTTTTCCATAATTTTTTCTTCTGTTAATATTGGTGATTGTTCTCGATTATTTATTTTTCTTTTCAATGCTTGTCGCGTTACCATTTTTAATAGAGATGATTGATTTTCACCAGGACGTAATACCTGTATGATGAAAAGGGATTTTTATTCGTATCTGATATTCTTTGTATTTAAATATATACAAAAAAAAAAATAGCACATGAAAAAATGAAATTATTTTGATATGTATATACAATCACAAGCATTCAGGCAAGATTTGTTAGATTAAGGTGAATCGATGATAAACGAGCGGCGATAGCAATTATGCTCGGTTCTCACCTTTCGATTTGATGGCGATGAATTTCTCATTGGTGTTGTCCATAAATTTTGTTCTTCAATTGGACGTATTTGAACAGCTTGATACCATTTAGGCCAAAGACGATATTGTTGTTGAATATTATTATTTATTGAATTATTTAAATCAATTGCACGTATAACATGTGCATCAAGTTTTGTTGGTTGAGAACTAAAAAGAAAGATTTGATTTTAATTTAAAAAAGAAAATTCTTGTTTTCTTTTTTGTTTTTTTACCCAGCTAAGAAATAATGCCATTTATCAATTTTTGTTTTATCTTCTCTTAACATATCTACACTAGTTTGTGAAGAAAATATTGATGAATTATTTGAAATTGAAAGTGATTGTTGTGTTAAATCACTAATTGATTTTTTTTTTGTTTCATTTAAGAAATTTAGTGATGAAATATTATTATTATTTTGATTAAGTGTAATTTGAGAATGAGATCGTTGAATATTCGATGTATTTGTTGAAGATAATAAATAAGGCCAAGAATTTGATCGAATTAGTCGTTGTTGTTGTTGATGGTTTTGTGATTTATATGATTGACGAGATTGTCTTCGTTCTGGACAAACAAGTCCAATTAAACAAAGACGTGATGCTGGACGAATTTTTTGTTGATAACGACGTAATTCATATTGATTTTGTTGTATTTGATCAATTAATGCACAACCTGATGGACTAATAATTAATGTAAATACCATTGTTAAAGAATTAAGTAATGGACGTGTAAATAATGGTAAAATATTTTTATTTTCTGTAGTTAACCATTGTAATTGATTAATAATATTTGTTTTAATAGAATTAAATTCATTATTTTTTTGTTTTTCAAATCCACTTAATTCAAGATGATAACGATAATCACGATTTAATACAAAATCAGTTAAATTAAATAAATCAATTAATGTATAAAATAATTGTATTAATTGTGATATTGAATTAAGTATTAAATCATTTTCATTTGAAATTTTTTCTTTTTTCATTGATAAATAATGACTTGAAAATTTTTCTAATTGATCAATTGATTTTAATATTTGACAATGTAAAATACGTTGTTGAAGATAATATTCTAACAATCGAAGACCATCATTTGAAGATAAATTAATATATGTATCAAGAAATGACCAATATTCATACCAATTTATTGAATAAGTTTCTAATGCATAACTTCGAGCTATACGTTCCCAACCTTTTTCTGCATCACTACGAACAATATATACAGGACTTTTTGGTGATGATAAAAGACTTTGTGCACGACGAGCTTGACCACGTGTTGAAGATGACACTGATGTATAGAATTTCATTGCCTATTTATAAAAAAAAAAAAGATTTTATGAAAAAGTATATAAAAAGTTGTAGTAAAGCATTCCAGGAAGGTTCATATTTTTAATAGTTTTCTTATTCTCAACAAAATGTTTTTGTTTTCATTTAATCCGAAGATAACAGACTTTACAATGATACACTCGATCATCTTATATTCATTTGGCTAATTACACTTCTTTTCAGCTGGATAAGCTGGACAATATAAAAAACTTTTTTTTTATACTTAACGCTCATATTTACAAAAATTATAATAGACAAAATTTAACTAACCAATTCATACGTTGTTGGACCAGCAAAGGCAATTAATATTGTATCATTATCACATTCAAGAGGTGAATTTGATGAAGATTGTTGAATTAGATTTAAAAATGGTTTAAAAGTTGTTTCATTAACTGGTTTTGAAACAATTTTTTCCATCGTTATTTTTCGATTATAAATTGGAATATAATATACAGCTAAAATAAATTAATTATAGATAATTAATAAGAGAAAAAAAAGATATCAAATATATACATTCAAATAATTGAATGATTGCTTTTTCTTTTGATTTATCTTTTGCTCGACTACAAATAATCTAAATAAATAATTTTTTGTTTTTTTTAATTAATCATTTTATATAATTATAATTTACATCTCGTGCAGTTGAACCAGCTTTATTAACTGCATCTCTACTACAACTTGAGTCATCAAGTAAAGCACATATTACATCATAATGTCCGAATTTTGATGCAAGATGAAGTGGAGTTTCATTTTGCTATTTAGAAAAATAAAATCTCAAAAAATATAAATAAAATAACTAAAATTCTTTATACCATTTTATCAGGAGTATTTAAATACATATCAAGAATAAATTGTATACGTTTTTGTGTTTGTTCTTCTGTATCATTAACATAAAGACGACGAATAAAATGAATATTTTTTATTGTTTTTATTAATATACGAACTATTTCCGATTGACCAGATAATGCAGCAACATGCATACTATTATATCGAACTGAAATCTAAAAAAATAAAATTAATTTATATTAAATAAATAAAATAAGATATTTACTTTGACAATTGTTGGTGAATCACCACTACTTATTAAATAACGAGGATTTGACCAAATTAATCGTTGAAATTCATTTACATCACCTTTTTCAACAAGATTATAAAGTTTTGTAAGTTCTGATGTTGGTACATCACTATATGGTAATTTTTCGGCATCAGTATTTATTGGTTTTATTATTTGTTCAGTTGACATATTAAGATCATTAGGATTTGTTGATTCATTTCGTTGTTGTTGGATAAAATTTTCTGCATCATTATAATTAGCAAAAATTTTTACTCGACTATTATGTTTACTATATTTTTTACAAAGAGCAAAAGCACTTTTCATATCATCAAAAATAAATTGATTTTCTAGAAGAAAAAAAAATTAAGAAATTTTTTATATATTAAAATTTCTATTTGTTTTACCTGTAATTTCAATATTTGATGGAATAGATACAGCATAATAATGGGAAATTGTTTGTGTATTATTTTCAATAGTTTGTTCATGAGTTTCATCATCATTTAGACAATCAAAAAATTGATCATCTTCATCAACTATCACTTGTTCTTTATTTCGAGAAAATAAATTACCCATTGATAGTTTAAGAAAATCACATTTAATGAAAAAAGTAAAAATAAAAAAGGAAATCACCGGATATAAAGAAGACAAATGTTAATGATGAATCACAACGCTTGCTGTGTGTTTTTGCCTACGCATCTAATTGACAAACGAAAAAAATAAATGTTTTTCATTAATCCGATAGATATCGCTCTTTAGCGAAACTTTTTTTTTTTCTAGTGAAAAATGTAATGTTTTCATTAAGGGAAAAATGTAAAACAAAAGGGAATATATTTTTAATGTATTTATTTTATGTATGTACAGACTAAATAATTTGAATACACATTAAATATCAATATGAATTGAAACGAAATACCATTCAAGAACAAATATATAGTGAAATTTATCCCTTTTTAATTTGTTTTGATTTTTTCAAAAGTATCTATAAGAACTTTGTTTTTATTTGCTAAGATCATTAAAATTAAGGACAGTCCTTCATATTATTAATTATTAGACAGTCAATTAAAATTAAATATATGTCCTTAAACATGTAGTTGTATGGTAAATTATAGAAAAATATGTCTTGATAATTCTGTTATTCTATTTCATTTTTTATTAAAATATAAAACTAACATAAACGTTTTAGAATATCTCTTAAAATTGATTAGATTATTAAAATGCATATAGATATATATTTAAAACTAAGTCTTTGTCTTGTATTTCATGATAAAATTATCTTGTAATTAATTCTTTGATTAGTTAATTAATGGCATTAAAAAGACTGTAGGATTTTCAAAGAAATGTATTATTCGAATAATTAGTATATTCAATTTAAGTGCAAATTTATTCTTAGTATGAGTCGAGTGCATTTCTATTTTTTCTATAATAATACAATGTCATGTGAAATATAAGCAAGAAATATTGACAGATCTCTAATGTTTTTCATGTTTTATTTAGAATAAACATCATATCTAGAGTTTTTATTTGAAAGAAAAGTGAGATAGTTTGTTAGATGAGTTCACTCACATATCATCTGAGTTTTCTGTCAGATATGATTGAAAATGAACAGGTAAAGTGGGCATGATGAAATATCATTTTGAAGATTGTTGTTATATTAAAAAAGATAGTAATGTATTGTAATGATATTCCTCTCCAAGTGCATATTCAAATTGTTAGAGTAATTTTAATGATACAGAAAAATTATTTTTATTTCGTTATTTTAAATCTATTTATTATCTATTGTAGATACTATTCAATTATTCATGTGTGAAAATACAACAAAATCTTTATGTGAGTTGTTCAATACAACTTCTCAACCTGATTTACATGTATCATTAATAACATCATCGATTATATACACTTTACAAAAGATTAGTATCTATTTAAGCATTCCTATTCTAATTGTAGGTCTTATTGGTAATATTTTATGTGTAATAGTTTTTACTAGTTTACACACATTTCGAAATAATCCATGTTCATTTTATTTAACATGTGGAACATTTGTTAATATTGGTCAATTATTAACTGGTTTTCTTACACGTATTATGATCAATGGATTTAATATAGATTTAACTCAACAATCAATATTCTACTGTAAATTTCGTCCATGGTTATCTCAAGTTTGTGCTTTACTTTCATTAACTTGTATTTGTTTAGCTACGATTGATCAATTTGTTGCAACATCCAGTCGATCACATTGGCAACAAATGAGTAGTCTTAAGCTAGCTCATCGTATTTTCATTTTAACATGTATTACATGGTCATTACATGGTATTCCATATATTATAACATCCAATATTAAAAATGGTTATTGTATATTCAATAATGGAATATTTCGAAAATATTATAATCAATTTTATTATCCAGTTCTTCTTGGTATATTACCTTTATTAATTATGAATACATTTAGTTTACTTTCTTTACGTAATCTCAAGCAAATAAATAGACGACATATTCCTATTATTCGACGAGATCTTAATCAACAATTAATAAAAATGGTATTTGTTCAAGTTTTTTTTATTACAATTACTACAATACCATTTATAACTCAATATACATATTTACTTAATACAAATTTTACAGATTCATTAGTATATCTTAAACAACAATTTATTAGTGCTTTTCTTAACATTTTTTGGTATATTAATTATTCTGTAAGTTTTCAATATATATATTTTTCATTTCTAAAGAATAAATAATATTTATTTTAGTCTCCATTTTATATCTTTTATTGTTCATCAGTTAGATTTCGAAAACAATTTCATTATGTATGTATTAATAATCATTTTCATCGATGTCAAAGATTGATTAATCGTAATAATCAAATACGACCATAAGTGATTGATATTGCTAAACAAGTAGCAACCATTCAAACTATTATTGTTTATAAATAATTCATTTTTCTTAATCAATAAATCGTACATTTAAATAATAGATTTCAATACATTCATCAAGCTAATCAACGAATAAAAATCTGATTATTGATTCAAATAATGAACTTAATTACTTTCGTAAATAAAAAAAATTGTTTACATATTGCGTTCTTCAATAAAGATGAAATTTTTATAAGAATATCAATTTTCTCTTTCAAAATGCAATAGAATTAGTACATACACAAAATTTGTCAAAAAGACAAAATCAACATTAGACAAAAAAAAAAGGAGAATAAATCTATTCGTAACTTGCAATTACAGGACTTGGATCTCATCCATACAACAAAAAGAATTTCATTAATAATATACTTTTTTGTTTTTCTATCCAAATATACAAAAGAAAAGGAAATAAAGAGATATAATATAGTTACCGAAAAAAAAACAGAAAAGAAGAACCAGACAAATTAATTCGAAAGCACTGTTGTATTATATTATAAAAACAGATATACAAGCGCAATATATCAATCACTCCGTCGTATATAATGAAGTTTTATGAGTCATATCTAAAGTACAAACAAGTTGATCAAATTCTTCAACTTTTGATTCAAATATGCGTAGTTCTTCATTTAATTGATTAATTGTTTCACCAAGTGATGGTTCAACAACAAATGATTCAAGCATTGGCGGTTGTTGACATGAACGAATAAATAAAGCTAAATCATCTGTTGAATCACTTTTACCAAAAAATGGTTTCTATCAAATATGAAAAAAGAAAAAAAGTTACGAAAATTTTTAAGATTACATATTCATTCTATAATTTCATACCACTTCAACAAGAATAAAATCATCGGGTGCTGTTTCATTTTCTGAATCACCACCTAAATAAAAATTATTTTTCAAATTATGTTCTTGTTGTTGATCTTGTTCCATTGAATGTTGTTGTTGTTGATTATTTTCGTGTTGTTGCATCATAAGTACAAATGGTAAATCATTATCATTTGCACGAGAATATGATCCCATATGTGAAGGATGTGTTGTTGTACCTGGTGTTGCAAAAGCTGCACGTAATTTACTGTAATATACTTTATCAGGTGTTCTAAAATGAAAAAATAAATATTAATTATAAAAAATAAATAATTTTAGATTAAATTTACCCATGACTGGAAGAAACAGAATCACAGCTGGTATGTCTTCGTTTCATAACTTCAATAGGTGAACTTTTTGGTACACTGGAATTATGTGCTGATGGTAATTGTGCATCAGTATCACTAAAAATTAATATTCAATATATATGAATTTTCTTTAAAATTTTCATACTCTTCAAGACTATGGTGATTTCTATCTACTGAAAAATGATCATCTTTAATATCCATACCAAATTGTGTCATATTACTACTTGTTGTATTATCAATTTGTGGTGATGACATTGTTAAACGTGTACGATAAGCAACATTTAATACAAAACGTCCAATCGGTGTAACAATACTTCCAATTGTTTTTTTTGAATAATGTTCACCAAGATGACTAACAATAGGTTCACCACTGTACATTTTATAACAAATAATATATTTATCAGGTGATTGTTTGCGTGATAATTGATATGTTGGTGTTGCACGCGTACAAGCAAGTAAAGATCGAAGTACAATACTCATACGATTATATATATTAAATCGAACACGTTGTGATGGATCAGATACGGAATCATCAAATGATATACACCATGTTTCTAATGTTATTGTATCACCATCTGGTGTACGTAATGATATTTCAACACAAAATGGACTATGTGGAGGATCGATTAGAAGATGTTGAGTATCTCCTAAACATTTTTTTGCATTAACGGTAACTTCTGGAATGTCTTTTATTGAAAGATAAAACTAAAAACAAAAAGAAAAAAATTATTTTATAAAAACAACAGATTGAATGTCTCTATCAATAAAACAATTAGATAGATAGCTATTGTAGATGATCGATATTTTTCGGTTACTACATTTAAAAAAAAACTCTATTATCACGCTACTTGAATGAGTATGTATCGAACTAATTAGAATAAATCAATATTCTGGCATCATTGTTAGAGACATTCATTCTTTTATTAATTATATATTTTACCCATTCACTTCCTGAATTAACAGGTTTGGATTTTGTTGTTTTCTTTTCACCTAAACGTGATTGTACAATAATTTGTGCTGCTTTAACAAGGAAAAATTTTGTGAATTTTTCCAAAGCTTCATGATCTTCATTACTTAATTGATAATCAGTCATATCTAAAACAAAAATAAAATGCATATATATGTATATTTTTTTTTATTGATTCATTAATAAAAATAATACTGAATAATAGTTAAACATAATTTAAAAAGAAATGGTAGAAAAAGAAATAAAAGTAAAATTGATTGTACTATTGTTAAAATACGTTTTTGAGATTTTGTCATTGATGATAGAAGAAAATGAGAACAATTTGTTGTTAATATTGATTGATCAATCCATTCACTAATAGTTGTTGGATCATCAAGAATTGGTAAACTTCCATTTATTGATACACATGTTTTAAACGATGATAAAATAAATTCAAAGGTTATAGATTTACACCAATGATTATTTTCATTATCTATATTTTTCATATAACAAATATTATTCTGTAAATTCATTTGATTTGTATCATTGAATAAAACTATTCGATATAATTCAGCAAAAATTGTATTGCAAATAAATATAAGAAAAAGAAGAATTAAAAGTGTTGCCATATTTTTCTCTAATTAGATTTATAAATGAAAGAGAAAGAGAAAAAGAAAAATGTTATTTTATTTTCTTTTATTTTAATTTGAAGAGACGATGAAAAAAAAACCAAACTAGAGCAAAAGTATGTTAGAGTTAAAGAAGGATTACGATAGTCTAATGCTAGAAAAAAAAGGATAAGTCTCAATGTGCGGCTGGTTTTTGCATTTCTTCAGTTATACCAAAATCAGTTAAATCAACATATTGTCGTTCAGTTAATTTAAACCAATGACCTATAGACAAAATTTAATACTCAATACATTTACAGATCAATTATTTCATACCGCAATAACATCGTTTTGGTTCACCACGATGAAGATGCATCCATTTTAAGTGATATACATCTTCATTACCTATAAATATATATAGTTAATCATTTTTAATGATGTTCAAGAAAAGAAATTTTTCTGCTTATATAATATATTATAAATATACATAAAATAAACTTACAAATACAAGCCATTAGACGTTTATCATTGCAACTTGGTAATAAATTTGGATTTTCTGGTGTACTGTTCGCAATACGTTTAACTGGCATCATATCAAAAGGATCATCATATCCTTTGAATTTCTACAAAAATAAAACTAGAATTATAAATAAAAATCAATTTTTATTATATACCATAGCATATTCAAAACGACGCTTATTAAGAATAATATCCCATGGATTAGGAAAACCTTTAAAGAAATAAATTATTGTATTTACTTAAACAATTATTAATATGTTTACTTACGAACTTTGCCATCATCAGGAGGTAATTGTCGTTGACTCATTGGTGAATTATGTGGATCATCATGTGTATGTGATGGTGTTGAAACAGCTGCTGGTTCTTCATTCTTTGTATGACCACTTGATGATGAGGCTTGACGAATAATGGCTAATGTATTAACACGAGGAAGTGTATTAAGAGTTGCACATCGACCACCAATAGCTATGTGAGCTAGCATTTTCTATTGTTTGTTTTTAAGAAAAAATTATCTAAAGTTAACACTAATATAAACTATGTCAAGAATATAAAAACACGAGAACTAGGAAAAAAAATAAATAGATGATGATGAATGAGGAGAGAGATTTCGTTTTTCTATTATTACTGGATAATAAAAGACCAATCAGATTTATTCTACGTATTTATGCATTTCTAATTTTGATTCTACGAAGTATTTAGAATTTAAATACAATAATCATATATTATTTTCCTATTATTTAAAATTAAATTTTAATTACTCATAAATTCATCTACGATGAATCAATAGTAACCACATCGATAATGGCGAACGATTAATTTTGTTGTAAAAAATTTCATTAGATTAATATTGAATAGTATAATGATTTCAACATATTTTCTTATCTACGTTCTTACCATTCTTCAATTAAATTCAAGTAATTAACTTTTTAATTAAGATAATAATTGAATTTTTGTTTTTTTTCTTATAGATATTGTTTTGAGTCAACGTGATTTTCCCAATCCAGCGATTATTAATCCGGATGCATGTTCTTGTGATCTTCGAGACAATGCTTGCGATCCAAACTGTTGTTGCGATCTTGTTCGTCATTTATTTATATGAATATCTTACTAATTTTTATTTATTTATCTAGGACTGTGATGCAGATGATCTGAGTGTATCACCAATATGTAAATCAATACGAACTACTTCAGATTCTTCTTCTCAAGAATTGAGTTTTCAAACATGGAATTGTTCTAATAGCACTTCTGCTGCTCTCTATGACTATTTTCCATTTGTTTGTGTGCAGGTATGTTATTGTAATTGAGAAAAAAAAATGAAAATATTAGTATAATTTCAAATAGTTTACATTAAACGAAGTCATTAATAAATCTTATTCAACAGATAATGTTACATTTTTGAGAGCACCGGAAGAGGCAACCAATCTACGTTCAACATTTATTACTGATTATCCGGAATTATTTCAACCGTTAAGTTTATCATCGCCTATTACTACTAACAGTTATTCTATAAATAATCCTATTAAACTATCAAACGGTACAGAATTTACATTGCCTGGAAATTTAGCTGGTATGAGTTGTCAAATAGGTGTGCCGGTTTTATTTGGAGTCAATCGCGATGTTTCATGTACATCGATTGTACGTTCTGTATAATTTAATATGAATTTTTTTTCTAATTAAATAATTTCTTCTTTTTTTTTGATATTTTATCAGGATCTTTGTAATTATACCAATAATGCAGCGTCATTTGCTGAAGGTGGTGGCTCAAGTTCGAGTAAAACTGTCATGTTTTTTACAAAAACGTATACATCACCTTCTAATACAACAAGAGATGATAATACAGAATATTATTTTAAAAATTCATATTTTCTAAATGTCAGTACTATACCATTTACTACTAATGATAATATCCCGGATTATTGTCCTGGTGAATATCCATTGGCACGTACTCAACGTTATAATTCTGCTTGTACTTCATTTGATAGAAGTTTATGTACAAGTAATAGTCGCTATCAAAGATGGTCCGGATGTTCAGTGAGAGATGGGCTCAGTTATAGAACAATTCCTGACAGCCTTTTTACTCGTGAACCTACATCAATGGATGACTCAACGAATTTTGCTGATTTTAATAATGCAACTAATGGATCATGTATGTCCTGAAGATTTTATTTTGATATATATATTATGTTTTGTTTGTTTTTCATCATTGTTGTAGCAATAACTTGTTCAGGCACTAATATTCGACGAGTATTTTATCGTTTTAATTATTCATCTATTGATAATACTATTTCAACTGTTGAAGTATTCGCCTTAGTAGACTCATCGACTACAACGTCCAATGTGCGAATTACAATTGTATGGAATGATGTAGCATATAATTCTGCATCATCTACAACTATTCCTCGTATGAATTTATTTCATTCTATAATATAATAATTATATTTTAATTTAGGTGGTTATCTTGTTGGAGAAGGTCTTCAATTTCGACGAAATGGTGCTTCTTCAGATGTATCAATTTTAGTTCCAAGTAGAATTTTTCTTTATTATTAATTTATAAAAATAATTCATTTTATTTGTTAAGCTTCTAGTGGTTTATGTATTGATGCTACTCGACAAAATCTTCGTTATAAAAAAAGTACTTCATCATATTGTTTTATTCAATTAAAACAAACTTCTATACAACAATGTCATGATCTCAAGTTTGTTTCTTTTTTGTTAAATATACATATCAGATTTATTTTTTTTGTTTTCTTTTATTAGACTTAGTATGTATGTTTATTTAAATACATATTTTGCTCCAGCATCAGATGTTCTTTCACATCCAGATTCGAATGCAACATTAATTAAAATACGGTCTATATAAAAAATAAATAAATAATAAATATTTATTAATGTTTGAAAATTTAATTTAGAGATGATGACCAAGATTCATTAGATCTTGATCGAATCGATGTGACACGTTCAAAAAATTTAATGAATACAAGTAATATTCCTAGTACAAGATCTATCACACCAATTTATGCAATATATGATCTAATACAAAACCTTCCGATTTGTTACGATGTTCCATCTGGTATTTATATAGAATTTGGTTTTGTTCGTGTAGATGTTAGTCCAACATTTTCATATGAACGAATTGTTTCTGTTCAATATAAGTAAATAATTTTATTTTTCTATATTAATACAATATATGAATATATTTTATTCTAAAGTTATACTTATTCAAATTGGCAATTCGATTGTAGCAGACGTTCTTGTAATAATACATCAACACAACGATATATTGTATCATTTCAATCAGCTTTTGTTGATTATACTAAGTATTGAAATTTTTCAATAATAATATTTCAAAATGTTATTTTTATTTTTGTTTTTTTAGTATGGCACTTAAATTTACCGATACAACAAAAACAGATATAACTTCTGCTGATAATTATATTCAACATTTACTTTGGCTTATTACACCTGAATATAAAGGTGAACCTGCTTATCGAAATTATACAATTGCAATGATTCTTATTTTTATTGCAATTAGTATTGTAGTTATGCATGTTTTACTATTTGGAGTAATGTGTCCATTTTAGGGACAAAAAAAAACACTTAATTTTGTTTAATTAAATGTTTTGTAATTTGTTGTTTTAGAAATTTTTATTAAAGAATAAGAATAAAGAAAACTGTTTAGTATGGTTCTTGATTATCTATTAAAATGTTTAAGAATACATATTGGTTGATTGTGTTGATGCTAAACGAATCAATTGTTTATTTGTTTTTTCTGTTTGTTGAATGTATTGCTTAAGTGTTGTTGATGTTCGATCTAAGATTCGTTGTAATAATTTTAATGCATCAGAATTAACAGATGAATGACGTTGATAAACAACAAGAACAATAACTGGAATATTTATTTGATGAAGTTTAGTAAATACTATTTTAAAAAAAGTATGTTAAATAAATAAATAAATGAATTAATAAATGACTTACAAGCAGCTGATAAACCTCGAATTGCATTTGGTGGTTCAATTGGTTTAATTATTTGTGTAATTTTATCATCATTTGGAATTATTGATGATTTAATATAACGAATAAATAAATTTGATTTATTTTCTAATTCACCTGCAATAGTAACATAATCCATGGATAAACGTGATTGAATAATATAAACAGGATTTGAAGTATTCAAATTTGACAAATTAAATTTGTTCAAAATCTATTTTATATTGAAATAGAAAAAAAAAAGTTCTATGATATTTTTTTATAAAATACTTGTTCGGTTAATGGCCAAATTCGATCAGATTTAATTGAAGAATTTAATTGAATAAGTACAAATGAACTTGATGCTAATCGATAAATACGATCAACACTTTGTGTTGAATATTGTTGTATTTTAATTTGATTAAATGATTTTTTTTCATTATTATTATCATCATCGGTAGATTTTTCATCTGTTGCATGTCCTATTAATTCCATATCATAATTGCACAAAATATGTGTAAAAGCAAATGCTATTATAAATAAATTTTAATTAATTTATATTTTTTATAAAATAAAAACTATGTTTTATTTTTACCTGAAGCAGTTGTACCTAAAGTAATTAATAAAGTTGAACATGGAATTTTGATTGTATCATTTTTTAAATCATCTCGCCAAATAATTGAAAATGGTAATCTAAATTTATATCCAATGTATATTGTGAAAGATTTGGAAAAAAAATGATATAATCGTCATGATCTCAATGAATTTATACTATAACTAAACTTTGGTGAATATACGATAGTTTATTCTACTCTCTCTTCGAATGAACTTCTTATATTGAATGATTTCCAACATACAGTAAAGATTTTGTCCTTATCGACTTATGTACACTTGCACATTAAATTTGTGATTTTTCTATAGACTTTTGAATAATATCATATAAAAGAATAGTTAATTTGACTTTTATATTAAATGTAGAAGAATCAATAATTAAATAAACGAACTAATTCAAATAGAATTTTCACGATATTTGTAATAAATATATGCTCATCTATGAAACATGATATTTTTTTCAATCCTATATGCATTATATATTATAAACAAAATACTCACTTATCAGGATCTCGACTTGATCGTTTTTGATCTTCTTCATCACTATCAATAGTTTCAATTTCTTCCGATGTTATATCACCATAACCATAAAGAACTGACATCTTCAATGAATACATAGAATTTTATAAAAACAAAAGAAAAATATGAATACTTTATTTTTATTTCGATTATAATAAAATGAATTATATATTTCTACAAGACATACAAAAATCTGACAGACAGAAAAAAAAAGAAAAGATTTTAATCTGTTTGCGTTTGTTTTGTTATTCCAGTTTGTTCAATAACCGTTGATTTTATGGGTAAAATTTCCATTTCTTGTTGTTGTTTTTCCATAAATGATTTTTTATTTATTTCATCAACACAAAAATGTACAAAACAACTAACAGGTATCCATATTAATAATGAAAATGTTAGAATCATTCCAACAATATTTCCTTCAAACCATTCACCACGTCGATTATTATTTAATGCATTTTCAATATAAGGACTTTTTCGATGTTTACCACCAATTGGTACAGATGATTGTAAATCAATTGATTGTTTACATGTTATTTGTTGTTTTATTGTTTGATTTGATATATTATAAATATTAACATGATTAAAACAAAGATGTGCACGTCGTTTAAGTGCTGGACGTAATGTTATTGGTATAAGATCAATACAATGTTGTACAGTACGTGATAATTCAGTATTAAATTGAAAAAAACCTTTTCGTGTTGTATTTATTGTACATAATGTTAAATTTAAACCCATTTGACGCAAAAATAAATAACTTGTTTTCATTAAACCATTAAAAAATATTGAAAGATTTTTTGTTATATTTTCATTTAATATTGATAAACCTGTATTAAGATTTATTTCTTCTGTATTATTATTATTTATATAAAATGGTGATGAACATATTCCACCAATATCATATGTATGAATTGATGATTGATAACCAAGTATATAATTATCTTTTTCAGTATTTGTTAATAACATTTGATGAGCAAGACAATAATTTTTTAATGATAAACTTATATTATTTGATAATGTATGAAGTAAATCAAATGGTAATGTTAAATTTGTATTAATATGATTAATTAATGTTATACGTTTTAATAAAAATCCTCCATATTCATTACGTGTTAATGTACGTAATAAAAAATTAAAATGTTCAATAAATGTATATATATAATAAATATTTGAATAAAATATTTTTTCATATAATAATTCATCAATAAATAAAGCTAATGAACAAAATGATATTGTTTTATATTGTATATCATCTGATTCACATCTTAATGTTAATAATTCATATATAAAATGTAAATCATGTAAAATTAATGAATTTTTTTGATATATATCTTCTTCTTGTTGTAAATTTTTCCATAAACTATCATTAACTAATTGAGGATAATATTGTAATAATTGTCGTTGAGAAAATTTTAATATTATTGTTGAATTATTTGATAATGATATATAATAATAATATGTACCATTTAAATATATATAAATTTGTAATTGTGGATAAATAATTATACAAACACTTGAACGTTCTTCATCATGAATATGACCAAGATAAGTAAATTTATGTTTTATTTGTGTATTTATTGATTTATCAATAGAAATATTTGGTGAAAAAAAATGTTCATTTGAATGAATAGTTACATTAAATGTTATATTACAAAGATTTAATGATAAATTTTGATTTGTTGTTATATATAAATCAATAGATGGTTTTGAAATTGATTCATTACAAAGAATATGTTGTGGAGAATATAGACTCAATATTTGAGGAAAATATATTGCAAGAAAAATAAAAGATATAATGAGATTCATGATGAATCTTTATCTATTTTTACATCTAAAAATGATAAGATCTATTACAAAAACCGAAAAACAAATATAGTACTACAATTGTATATACAATTGATTTACTATGAGCTATGCACATATATGAATGAATGAGATTTTTTAAATTTAAAAAATAAAAAAAAATACAAATTTTTCATAAATCTATAATATATATTTTGTTCAGATGAGTTAATTGAGTAAGTTTGTAACATATAGAGTATATTTTAAGCTTTCTTTTTATTATCTTTAACATTGTTAATTCCTAAATCTAAAATAATCAATTAGATTTTATAGAAGATATTTAAATTAAAGATTATTATTACTTATTAAGAGTAATGTATACATCTCACCAATGAAGTATAATCCAATGATAAAGAATATAGCACCAAGAAAATATAAATTACGATAGATGAATGAGAGTTCATTCAATATTGGATAAAGCCAAAGACTTGTTTTAAATTCAAGCCAATGTGTATAATTTAGATAATGAAGCCTTAAAATAAATATTTTAGAATAATTTTTAAAAACAATTATATTTACCAAGCTGTATATCCACTAGCTAGAATTAAAAGACATGAAAGACCTATTTTTCGTGATGGATAATAATGATAATGTAAAAGACTTTCAAGCCAAATAGCCACTGCTGGTAATGTATGCTAAAAAAAAATAATAAAATCATACGAATATTTTCAAAAATAAAATTAATTTTTGAAAACATACCATAACATGATTATAAATAGGTGGAATAAATTTGTCTAATGATTCTGGAAAAATTAATTTTCGATCAAAATGGTATAAACCCCAAAATGAAAGACAAACAAACTAGATACAATTATAAATTTAAATCTGTTTGTATTTTTTTTGTTATTATTAAAAAACAATTTTTTTATTACTGTTCCTATTGGAAAAGCCGCACCAGCAAATAATAAATCTCGTATTTTTTGTAATATTGAACGTTCTTCTAATAGGATTGTATTTGAACCAAAAAAGAAATTAATTATACATAATACATAATAAAATATATGTAGATACTAAATTTTCAAATAATTTCATATATAAAAAATAATCAAAAATCTATTCACCATATTTAATATTGTTAGAAAACTATATTTTCCTCCTGAACCAATCGCTATTTTTTCCATTATTATTTGTTGAATTTCATATGTACAACCCCAATACAGAGCACCAATAGCAAATAATGATAAAATAAAACCGATATAATCTCTGATTGGCATATTTATCTTAAAAACACAATGATTTAATATACTTATTCAAAAACAAAAAGAAAGAAATAAGCACGATTTGAAATGTTTATATATCTTATAAAAAAAAAGAGATAAATCAAATTGAAATATATACATAAACAAAACTAAGAATCATCATTTAATCAGCTGTTGCAAGCACACGTTGTTTTACTCTTGTTGGAGATACAACAGGTACACGATTACGTTCATCTAAAATAAAAATAAATGAGACAAAAAAATAGATTTAATTCATATTTACCTTCACGGCGTTGTGGAATATTTGGTAAACGATTAATTTGACGTTCATCTTCAGCTCGAATTAATTCATCTAATTCAGCTTCGACATCTTCTTCATCAGCTCGACTTAAACCACCAGCTAAAAGATTTGATACTTCCTATAAAAAACAAAAAACAGAAGTAGAGAGTTTAATTCAATAAGAATCATACATTTTGATATTCAATTGCTTCACGTGAATCTTCCATTAATTTTTCAATATCTTCAATTTTAAGTATTTCATTCATTCGTTTTAATGCTTCTGTTCCTTGTTTTAAACTATTGACAACATTAACTTGTACTTGAGCAAATTCTAATTCATGTGTCTAATTATTATAAAAAATAAAATCAAATAAATAATTAACAAAAAAAAAATAATATATTACCATTCGTTCAACATTTTCCAATATATTTTCACTTTTATTAAGTTGTGTTTCAAGCATTTTTTTCTTTCGAAGTAAAAGTAATGCTCGACTAAAAATTGTTTTTTTTTTCGTATATAAAAATAAATCAATATGAAATTAAATATTCAAATTACTCTTTTTGTCCATTTTTTAATAATTGTTTAGCAACTTCACGTTCACGTTCAAGTTGATCTTCAATTCTTCGTCGATTTTGATTTAATCGATCACGTTGTTGTTTTAATTGCTAAACCAAAAAATAAAAACTAAAAATTAAAAAAATATTTGAAAAATGATTTATTTGTTACAAGTATTGCGCGATCCTGTTCTGTAATTGCTGGTTGTTTGGGATTTTTATGCGATTTTTTACTGAATAGATTTCCCATCTAGAATGATTAAATAATATAACGGATATTTCTTTTTATAACAATAAAATCAATCATTTCTTTTTTTGTCTTTCTTTTAAAAAAAAAGGAATAGTTTTATAATCTATTGTTTTTTTCCACCCCAAGAAAAAAATCCTTTAACAAAACCAGTCAGACCAGCTTGTTGCTGTTGTTGTTGTCCTCTATCGGTCAATGTTGATGGTGCTTGACGTCTACTTTGAACTTTATCGTCTAATGATGGAAATGTTAAATGATTAAGTGCTAAATCGAAAAGAACCGGTTTGCATGGAATTGGTTTAAATGGTGGTGGTAATGAAACAATATTAAGGCGATTTTTATTTGTTAATGATGAATCTTCAAAATAAGTATCCAAACGATCGATTAATGACTATAAAAAAAGAAAATAAACAAAATAAGATAAAAATTCTAATTGGATAATTACTACTTTTTTTTCCAATTCTTTTTGTTCATCAAGTGTAAGAGCTTCATCGAATGTTTGTTGAATTGTACCAACTTTAGGAGAAGCATTACCAATTGGTGTTGATGTAGCTGATGTTTGAATTTGATATTTAACCTCGTCAAGTTTTGATTGAATAAAAGCAAATTCATTTAATAATGACTAAATTAAAAGATTTTATATTTAAATCAAATTATCAAGATGATCGTAGCTTGTCAATGGGAGTATTTGTTGACAAATACAATCCGATACAAAAAAAAAGCGGTAAACGCAATATTCTTCATTGTCAAGAGGTCTCTAATTCTGTCTTAACTTGAACAAAGATTTATCGTACGACTACGGGCAAAACTGAATGAACACAACTCAACAAAAGATAAATTTTCTATTTTCCCAGAAAACAAAATTTGGTATCAAACAAGATATAATCTCTGTATTTTTGTTACTTTTTTAAAATTTCAACGGAGTATCTAACTGTAAAAAAAACTTTCCTACAGATTATTTTCATACTTGATAATTAATTTCACTTGTTTTTGGTTGTTGTCCATCATTAGCTAATTTTTTTGCTTGATCCATATATAGTTCAGTTTTATTAACTAATGCAGCCGATTCTTTAAAACGTTTTTGTTGAACAAATGATATTGCTATATAAAATGATCTTCAAAAATCGTAAAAATAAACTCGAATATTTTATATTTTTTAAATAATTAATCAAACCTGCAAGCCTTATAAACAATTGTTTGAAAAGTAATATCAGATTGAATTGTTTTATCATTTTGTAAAGCCGGTATTGCAAGAATATCATTTAAAAACTAATATTTATTAATTAATTAAATAAAACTAAATAAATAATATCTTACTTGTAATAATAAATCATACATTCGAATAATATCAGCAGCTTTTGTTATTTTTTTAGCTGATGTTCCATCATTTTTATTTGTATCCGATGTAGTTGTTTTAAATATTTGTTGTTTACCATTATCAATCATTGCTAAATTACGTTCAATCATTTTAGATAAACGAATCCATGCAATATAACTATAAAGCCAAACACCATCGGATAATTTTTCATTACTGTCACGTGTTGTACTACTAGCCGCAGCTGCTGATGATGCTGGAGCGGGTTTAAATGTCTTTATTAAAATAAATGAAATAAAGAAATATTTTACGTTTTATTATATATACTTACTGGATCAGTTTTAAGTTCATCTTTAACAATTTGTAATGTTTCAACTGCTTCTTTAAGAAAACTTTCATAAAAACTCATTTTAGTATCAAATGGAACATCAGCTTTCTATAAAAAAGAATAGAATACTTTTGATTTTATATAGATTGTATTTTTGTTACTTTAATTTCATCTTGAAATTCTTGTAAATTAAGAAAGAATAGACGAGCTTTTTCATTTGTTACATGTATTTTACGTTGTCGCCATGTTATTTCTGATATTGTTGATGTTTGCTGTTCATGTGTTTCACTAAGAAATGCCTAAGAAAAAAATAATAAATATATATATATATATTAATAATATTAAATAAAAAATAAATTAAATTTACATCAAGAATACGTGTCATTTCCGGATCATCAAGTGCTGCTTTAGTTCGTAAACTTCTTAATTCTTTTGCAGCATTTTTATCACCACTTTTATATTGACAAAAACGAGCATTTGTTGTTATTTCATCAATACGTTGATCAATCATTTGTTTATCATCTTCACTACGAACACCGGTTTTTAATTTATCATAAATCGTTCTAATTATGAAGAAATAAAACAATATATAAAAAAAAATTTATTAATAAATTTACTGAGCACGGATATAAAATTGTAATGCTTCACTCCATGTTTGCATTTCAAATTTTAAATGACCATTCATAACAGCTGTATAAGCCTATAAACATAGAAATAAAGAAAAAAAATTTTTTTTTATATTAATTCTAACTTGAACTTCAAGTTTGGTACGAGCATCGCATGTTTTTTGTTGATTACATAATGTTTCAAGCTGATCAGCATGTTTCACTGCTTTACGAAGACGATTTAAAAGATGAAATTTTTTTCGAGGTTCTGTATTTGCTTCACCTAGAAAATAATGGTATAGCAAAGAAAATGTCTTATTTATATATACTTTTAAGTTGCATAGCAAAAGCCCATGCTCGTTCACTACAAATAAGTGGTAATAGAAGATATCTTGAAAATAGAAAATATTCAATTAATATAATTAAAAAAATAATTATTTATATTTACCGTGAATCTTTTGCCACGAGTTCATCTGTAATTACAGGTTTTTGAAATTTTTTTTGATTACCATAAGTTAATTCGAGTGATTTACGTATGCGACGAAGACGACGAGAGCAAAACGAACTTAAATATATATTTAAATATTTTACAAAAAAATTTTCTCTATTAAACGGTAATATACCGATATCGTTGATAATCACCATGACGAAGACCGTGTTGTTGTTGACAAAGTCGGATAATACGGAGAACTAGAAAAAAATATGAATTGATTATATCAGCACATATCAATGTCTATTTGAAAAACAACTACATACTGTCAAGCTTTAATGGAGGTGCAACCTTCACTGATTGTTTAGTAGTAGTTGCAGGCGTATCATTTACAGTATCAGAAGTTGTTTGTTGAGACATAACTTTTGAACTAAAATCAACCGTGATCTAAAAGTACGAATCCGCTTTCTCCAAGAGATCAAAAATATCGAAAATATCGACACGAAGTTAGCAATACTATTGGCTAATATGTTTGCCAATAGATATTATCATATTTATGTCACTAAGAAAGAGGAATACAAAAAAGACATACTTTGAATATGGTTGTCTTAGTGCTGATCATATGAAAACTATATATTTACTGCTAAAATTGATATTTTTTTTCTAATATTGGTTGATTATAATTAATTAGATTCAATTCCTCTATATAAATTTATTTTGAATTCAATTCATGAAATCTAATATAAAGAGATGAGCTAGTTCTATTGTTCACAAGCAATATTTACATTCACAAAAAAAGTAACTACCTCATTTGACTTGCAAAATATAAATCCAGAACCTATATATGTACATAATATTCCAAAAGTTATTTGAAAATAGAAAAACTTGGATTTCTTTAACAGCTTTTTATCATATAGAGTCGATTTTTTACCATTAACAAGTTATATAATTCATATAAAATGAAAATATATCAAACTCTGAGAAATTAAAATCCAGTAAGATAATATTATCTATTATGAAATGTTACAGATGTTCTTATATCCGCCAAATCAATCTAATCCTCCAATAGGATATTGAAACTGCTATTGAAAGATCAAAAATGTTGATCAAATAAATAAATAGAATTTGTTATAGAAATGGTTTTGAAAAAATGATAAATTGTAAGAATATGAAATATTTATTTGCATAATTAATCAAATTATTCTTTATTTTGTTATTTTCATCTAATTAACATATGGACTTTGCTTTGTCTTTAATAAATGTATTATCTCTCCATTTATGAGTATCCTTTGAAAAGTTTTATCTTAAATGTAAATATTCAATATATTAGTTTCTTCTCAAATCAAATTCTCGGAAAAAATAAGTATTCTCAATTACTCAAAGGAACATTACATCAAGAATCGTTATCACTTTCAATTCTCACTGATTAATTGTTCTGAAAAAATCATTTTCACTACTAGCTATTGATTATTTATTCTCAAATGGTACCTTTAAATTAGAATCTCTTTCTCATCGTTAGTCTTGATCAGCCTTCACCATCCGTAAGAAAATAATTCAAAACCTTTCTCAACACAAATATGTAGAATTTTATTACCAAAAGAATCGATGCCTCATTGCAGATCAACGAACGTTTTTTTTTATCGCACAAAAATAAAAGAAAACACAATAAAATAGATGGGATAATCTCATGATCTTTGAAGCATTTCTTGCAAATTCTCTATAATAACTGATCTCACGATTTGTTCTGATAATAGAAAGAGACTATTCCAAGAAATATATTTGATCATTTCACAGTTTCTAATCAAATGATAGATTCAAACCGAACGTAGAAAAAACCGCGCTCTATTATTAGCATTATTATATTCAAGAAGAAGAATAATCTTTCATAAGACAGATATGGCAGAATCGAAATACAATGAAACAGTTCTACATGAAACATAATGAAATATTCAATATAAAAGTTAATCGAAAACTATCATTTGTGTTTTGAAATTTGCATAATGACTGTAATACAGAAAGGAATTCGACCAGTTTACAATTTCTCGAATAAATAACAAATATTCTTCTAGTATCAAGAAATAATAAAAATTAGCATGCAATATCTAGTATATCTCTACCATTCAAGCATTTAATGTATCTTCAAACCCAATAAGTAGTCGTTAATAATATCCTTCACTGGAACACAATGATGATTAATGACATTATAAATAATTGAAAATTATTATTCACATATTTCTTTTTTTGTTTTCTTCTATCAATGTATCACATTTCATAAACATTTCATTCGATTTCAAAAGACAAGTTTAAAGATAAATTTATATGAATAGAAAAAATGAGTTCTATGCAACAAAAGCCTGTGGAAGACTAATATGTTTTCATCGTATTTAGAATAAAATTCGTATAATATCATACCATTCTCTAATACAAAGATTGCATCATAAAATAGATTAGATTGTTTATCCGACTTGAAGAAACGCTACTATTAAAAGAAAAATATTTTTTCTTCAAATACATTTGAACAAATTCCTACTGATTGGTTATTAATCTATAAATATCAGTGGTTGACGATTGTCTCCCAACATACAACGTCTCCTTCACATGTGATTCATGGTCGTCTTCGCTAATCATAATCGATATTTTTCCTTTTTGTTTTAATGCTAACATGTTTCATTTATATGTGAAAGGTTATCATGTTTTTAAGATGACGTCAAAGTGTTCATCTTTGTTGCCTATACGATCTATTACAATTATTTCGTTTTTATTCTTTTTTAGAATATTATCTGATTGATTATGCAATTCGTTCAAGTATTCGATCTTAGAAAAGATGAAATTGTCAAATTGGTAGTACTACTAGACAATATCATTCAAGGTCACTATTTTACTCGAACATTTCCTGGCGCTACTGGTTTCAAATATAAAGAAAATAATTCAAATGTGTTTATAAGTAAGGTCAGTAAGAATATGATTTGAAGAATAGATGCAAAAGATATCGTTGCTGCCTTTTTAGTATTCCATCAGATGCCAATGGAAATTTTATATGGGAATGGGATTCAAGTATCCTTTATGAATTCATTTATCGTGACGGTAAGAGATTAAATATTTAACTAAACAACGTACTGATTCTTCGTGTTGCAGTACTTACATATCCTTTATCATCATGATCTCGATCAAAGTTTTATTCATGGTTCAATGTAGCTGCAAATAAGTTAATCACTTATTGATATTATTAGGAAAAATTTGACATACGATGAATGTTAGTTAACTCAAGTTTTTGTTATTTTTCAATAATAGATTTATCCAAATTTACAGATTCGACTATTTATGACAAAAAAAACATCATAATCAATATCGTATGGTAAATATACGAAACCTCATCTGCTTGTATAATTAGTTCTTCGTTTGTGTATGAATAAATCTACCTTTCTTATGCATTACTTATTTCACTTAAATAAGAGATTGATGGATCTATACTTTGTCTCTCACATAAAATCATGTAAAACAATCTTAATCTGACTCGTTTACTGTTTAGGTATCTCAGTGGTTTGGATCGGTTCCATTATATGCTACATATGATCCAATGTATTTGAAGATTTAATAAAATATCTCTTTAATTATGCATCTGATCGTATTGCAACTGACTCAAATCATTTGGGAAAGCGAATAGCTATTGTGATGATTGTTTCGTTTTTATACATTATATTGATCAATACATTAACTTCATTACTGATAAGAACAATATGGAATAAATTAAAAGATTATTTCGAAAATATTGATGTGAATCGTCTCACACACAATCCATTAGCTGCTGCAGAATTTACTGTTTCACGAAAAAGTTCATGAAATATTAAAACAATATTGTATTATTATTGTTATTTTTCTATCATGCACGCTGATAAAAATAAAAAAAAGTAAAGTCGAAAAAGTAAAGCAACAAAAATAGTTTTATTTTGAGTAAAATAATATTAATAATCAAACGTTGACAAACGCCAAACGGAAGACAAAACGATTATTATATACAAGTAACGCTCGTCCGAAGACTCGCTCAGCTCTTTCTCGTAGAAATCATATTTTTAAACTACCGTCATGCTATTCATTTATAAAATTAAAAAAACTGAAGTCAGATTCAAGTTCCTCGATCGCAACTGCTTTTCACCAAACTTCATAAAAGCAAATGCTTTCTGTTTGAAATTTGTCATTTCTTTCAAAAAATTAAGGTTCAAAAAATTTCAATGCAACTGACTTCAGATTTGAATTTCTCGTCTCCGATTACCCTTCGGTCAACCCTTATAAAAAAATTTCTTTTTGTAAAAAAAGTGGTCCTTTGCCTAAAAAAATTGATCCTTAAAAAAGTTTTAAAAAACTAACATCAGATTCGAGTTCCTCGACCCCGATTACCGTTTCGTTAAGTTTTATAGAAAATATTAATAAAATGTTTTTTTGACCCTGCGGACATACAAGCAATCAGACAATTTATGTTTCTAAGACTCTTCTCTATACGAGAAAGAGAATAATACTCAGCAATGGTGTTTATCACCCACCACGATGAAATCATCATTTCGTGAAAAAACACCTGTTTTCGGTGAAAAATACCAAACCTCACCAATTCCTAACATCAATTGATCAATACTGATACCATAACAATCAGCAATGGTTTTCATCACACACTACGATGAAATCATCATTTCGTGAAAAAACACCTGTTTTCGATGAAAAATACCAAACCTCACCAATTCCTAATATCAATTGATCAATGTTGATACCACATGATCACCGAACAGAGTTCAGATTCGAAGTCCCCGCATCGAATTACCTCTAGAAATGTCTTTTTTGAAAAATCAATTTTCGATGTTTTTTTGACCCTGCGGACACACAAGCAATCAATCAAACAAACAGTTTATGTTTCTAAGACTCTTCTCTACGAGAAAGAGAATTATCTGTTGTTATTTTCTACTACCAAATCGTTATGTAGTTCATGATGTAGCAAAAAAATACAATGTTGGTATTGTACGATTAATTCTTATTTTTCATACCATTTTTACTGTAATATACGTATTTAATACGGTGCGACTTTAGGAGCATCGTATTATTGAGTTTCTTCTCGTCTTTTTATTATTATTATTATTATTATTACTGTTTCTAGACAGACCGTCCAAGCTCCATAATTTGTGTTAGGATAATCTAGAGAACGGAATATCACCCAGCTGTCGGACAAACGTTATCGTGGAGCTAAAGTGTTGAATATGATATATCTTTTGTTAGATTTTCTATATCATATTCGGTTTGCCCAAAATAAAATACGGATTCATAGGTAAACTATGGTAGATTGATTTTATATGGTTGAGATAATTAAAATCATTATAGGCGCAAAAAAACAACTGTTAAGTCTTTTACAATTAGCTGAATGGACAATTAATTTATACAGCGACATTATTTATTTTGTGAATCTTGAAAAGTCTTTATAGAGGGTAGAATATTTTAATTAAGCTTTGCATGGATTCCTTGATATTGATCAGGATTAGAATCAGAATGAAAAATAAAGTGAAATTGATATGTGAAGCTGCACTTAGACGGTTAATTAATATATTGACTATCTCTCTAGACCTTTTTTTCTCTTCTTCAGACACATGTACAAGAAAAAAAATCGAATGATGCACATGTTCTATTATAAAAAAAAACAGCCATAATATGCATTATTTGATTTCGAAAAAAACATATTATAAAGTAGATTACAATCAAACTTGAATAATTTCCTGAAATTTAATCACTAGCAATTCAGCTCGCAAACGTTCCTCAACTTCGTCGCACCGTATTTCGCAATCGGGGCTATGCTCGAATGCCGTCTAGTTTTACAGTTAGTCAGCAAAGTCTTACATGCTTTATCCAATTAAGCTATGATGTGCTCGCTTAAAAATAATGTACAGTTGATGAACAAGTTGCTCTTTACCTTTTCATCTTTTCTGTATATAAATATGAACTTGGACGTGTCACTTGTAATCAAAATCACCTGTTAAATATGATGTATATATTCCAAGTTGACAACTTAACAACATATGAAAACAATATCATACAGTAACTTGTCGTAATGTTTTGATAGAATAAAACTTGTTTTACAAGTAAATAGACATTGCTAATTGATTCGTCATGATCATGAAAACATTAGTAAGGACAATCCGAAAAATGTTATGGGTTTTTGAATAAATTGAGATAACATTTTTGATCTTTCATACATTTGTAGACCATCAGCTGATGATTCTAGTTTAATTCTTAAAATGTAGACTTTGTTTAATCTTTATAGCACAAAAGTCTACAATTCTTAGGTGATTATGAATCACTGCTTGTTCATAACATGAGTTTTAACAGTTTTATATGATGTTAACATACCCATTCGCCTTTTTTTGTTTCTGAGTGAGTATTAGTTTCTTGTCACATTACATTTTGTGCAGCATAACACGACTTTGAATTAAAAATAGAATTATTACTAGAGGAAGAGTATACGTAGTTATATACATTTCTACAAAGATGACATCAATCGATAACGATTCAACAATGTTCTTTTTGGTCGTACTCACTTTATTAACTTTGCCCTTCATCAATTTTTCTGTTCTCTCACATAGGAAAATGGTATCAGAGTTCAACTACATACTATTATAATTTAATTTTTTTTTCGATATATTTTAACTGAATGCATAACTGATAGTTACATGCAAGAAAAAAAAATATTAAAGTGCCACATTTTGCATCTGCTCTAATATCGATTGACTTAATGAAAGTTCCTTTTCGACTTGCACAATATAATCTTGTTGAACTCCCAAGTACAGATCAATATAACGTGTGTTATGTTCAACCAGATAATTCTATAAAAAAATAAAATAATAATCATAATGTTGAAATAATTCTTTGTTTGCATACCTGCATATTAAACTTAGTTTCCATATATTCAAGAAGAATTCTATACGCTTCATTTTCAATATCTATTCGAGATAAATTATTGTTCATATCTAAATAGATAAATGTAAATAAAAAAAATCAATTGAATATGACTATATTCTCTTACTTTGATTTGTCAATGTTTCAATAATATCAGCAAGTAATTGATCATAATTTTCAATTTGTCCATCATTTTGTTGTTGTAAATCATCAATTTCTTCTCGATGTTCATCATTAAGAGAAACTGAATCAAGTTCACTAGTTTCATCATGTCCATTTGTTGTTGTTGATGATGCTGATTTAAATTGATGTTGTTCATCATCATCATCTTTAGGAAGATGAAATGATAATAAATGATTTTGTGTTGTTATTGGCATATCATCTGTAAATCGTAAATATTGACATTCAAGTTGTTGATTAAGATCATTAAGATGTGTAATATTTTGTGTAACAAAATTTAGTTGTTCTAAACGTTCTCCAGCTAATTTTGTTTCTTTTTCATTATCATCTAATTCAATACGAAGATTATTTAATTTTAATGTTTCATTATTTACAGTCTAAATGAAAAAAAAAAGAATAATATTCTATATAAAATTTCCTTGTACTTACTTTGCGAAGTTGTTCGCATGTTTTTTCTAATTCTCGCATTTCATTGTTTTTATCTTCATTTGCAGATATTTGTTTTCGTCGAGTTGTAACTCTATAAATAGAATAAATGATTAATTGATTTTATTTTTCAATTTACTTTGATAATTCAACAACTTTTCCACCTAATAAAGTATTTTCATCAGAAAGACATTTGGAATTATGTTCATATATGTTTAATTCATCAGTGAGATGACTATGAATTTCAAATCGAAGTGTATCCATAAAAGCACGCTAAATTAAATAAAAATTGAAGAATAGAAATTTAAAATGGAAAAATAATTTATTATTTTTACAGTAGTTTGAAGATCATTTTGATGTTTTTGATATGTTTTTTGTTTTGCCCATAAATGTTCCCAAATTTTTTTATATTGTTCTGTTAAAAATACTTCATAACTTGAATAACATTCATATAAACGCTCAAATTGTTTAAGTTTATTTGAAGAACAATCTAAATAAAAACAAATTAAATAAATAAATTCTTTAGTTTATTTATTTACTATTTGTGACAATATCATTAAAATCAAAATGTGGTATAGATATAATATCATGATCATTCCATGTTAATTCATCAATAATAGAATTTTTTGTTTCAGTACTAATATATAATTCCGATGGAATATGCATTGACCATGGATCAATAAATGTTTTTTGATCTATAAGAATATTATCATCATTATCATCTTCTTCATATTGAGTTTGATGTGATAAAAAATGTCTCGGATAAAATAATCCTGTTGTTGATACAATTGTTGAATTTCGAGTACGTTGTCTTGTTGATAATGATTGTGTTCGAGGTAAAATATCTTCAGTAGATGTTGTTGGTGCAGCAAGAACAGGTGAATGAACATGTTGACTACTAGCACAAGAAGCTGATGCACATCGTTGTCGTTTTTCATTTGGTGATGACGGTGAACTATCATCAAATCGTTGTTGATATTGATGTTGTTGATTATCAAGACTATGTTCAGATGGTGAAACATAAAATGTTGCTTGACGCTGTGGAGTTAATACAACAAGAAGTGTTGGATCATAACGACCGAGAATTTTTCTCCAATGAGATGGTAAATCTATGAACAAAAAAAATCGAAATAATTTTGTATAAATTTTATTAAAATTAACTTTGTTCATAAATTGCAGAAATAACATCAATTACTGATCTAATAAATAATTGATGTTGATGATCTGAACGTCGAATAGTTGGAGTTGATGATGCAGATAATGATAGATCATTATTACTTGGTAATTCAGGCATAGTTTTCACAACCCGTATATCTGATCCAAGTGCGGGTGATGGTGATGATAAATTAGAAGAAGAAACGTTTGACATTAATAATATATTATTATTGTTAGTAGCTGGTACACCAACATCAGGCGTTGAAATTGTTGTTGCCGGTGTTGATGATGTTGGACGAACAAATGATTTGATTTTTTCCTTAATAGAAATTTATATTTATATAGAAAAATATAAATTTCAAAAAAAATTAAAATACTTTAAGTTTTTGAAACGGTGAATTACTAGATCGTTTTGAAATAATTTCTTCTAAATTATAGAATTAAAATTCATTTAGAATAATGAGGACAAAAAGAAAAAATATTTATTACGTGGAGTAGAATTATCTATTGTACTTCGAACTGCTTCAAATAATTGATCAACGGATTTAGCTGGAGATTGTCCTGTAAAATATTTAATAATATATATATATATATATATACACATTTATTTTATTCAAATATTTCTTATTATTTTTTACGTTTAAACTGATAAAATGGTAAAATTTTTTTCATTTCTTGATGCATCCAATTATTATTTGTTGGCGATTCTCTTCCAAATAATGGATCAAGTGAAAGTTTTCTTGCTTCATAAATAATATTATGTGAATCACATCTTAAACGTTTATCTTTATCTATTTCACGTTTTCGATCACTATCAATAAGACGTGAATTAAAACGAACACGTTGAAACATAGGTGTAAATATAAGTTCAAATATATCCGCATTTTCGTTTCGTTGAAATTCACGTTGAATTTGATATAAAAAATTACATGGATAAGCTGTATAAAGAGTATAAAATAATGCATGTGCTGATTGATTTACAATCCATAATTGAACATTATCAAGAGAATCTAAATAAGATAAATAAATGTAACAAAAAAATTCTTATAGTTAATTACGTGAATGTGTTTGAATTGAAAGTTGTCGAAGTGATCCGAGATTTTTATAAAGATATTTGCATGTTGCTTTAAATATATTAAGAATTGATTCAGTATGTTGAACAATTTCACCAGGTAAAGTTGCAGTTAAGGCCGCAAAAAAATAACAAGCTTGTGCTAAAATATTTGGATCATCTTTACACTAAATTGAAAGAAAAATAAAATCATATCTAATGAAGATTTGATTATATTTATCTTTTCTACCTTTGAAATTGCTTGAAGACAATTCGAAAGTAATACACTATCTTTAATAAGTGCTGGTAATCCAGATACTTGACTATGAATAATTAGACATAAAATACGAAATACTTTCATTATATGAGCCACTTTTTCTTGATCCTCATTCATATGTAATTCACTGCTAATATTAGCACTGGAATAACGGCTACATTGTTTTAAACCTTGTGTATTTAAATGTTCAATTAAAACCTTAAAATATAAAAGTATTAAAAAATTTATTTTAATATGTACTACAATATAAATAAATTACTAACTTTAGCTTGTTCTTTTCCTGTTTCATTAAATTGTTTAATTAATAGAAGAGCATTTGGTGATTCAGTTTGAAAATAATACTCAATTAATTGATTAAGTAATGGTTGAGTTGGTTGTTGACATTCACGTAAAAGAGATTCAAGGAATTTTTGTCGAGTCTGAACTGAATCTCGCCTATTATCTAACGAATCAAACATCTGGAAAAAAAGAAAATAAAAGAAAATCAATACAGATGTATAAATTCTCATCAATAATATTCTTATTCATATAAAAATAATGTATATTGTGATATTTTCACAAGAATAATAATATTATATAACAATATGTTTCGCGCACTCATTGTTCTATTCGTTGTTATACCTTGCTCATCTACTGGTAAAACTGATCATTGGTCAGTTGGGAATATTATTATAACTGATCCAACAATACGTTTTCGATTAGATATTTATTCTCCAACAACACCTGGCTCTTATCCAGTTCTTATTTATTTAACCGGTCTATCAGGTTTAGTGCCAGCAACATTTTATAAAACAATGTTAACAAAAGTTGCTGAACAAAATGTTATTGTTATTGGAATTTCAAAAATTGAAAATATTAAACCTGAAAAACTAGCTGTTCATCTAGCTGATTTTCTTGAATGGGTAATAAAACCAAATGATGGTGCTACTCGTCTTTTTACTAAACATAAAGAAGTCAAAGGTGTTCTACCAAATATGGAACGTCTTGGATTTTTATCACATTCAGCAGGAGCTCATCCAGTAGGTCAATATCTCAATATGACGTGTGGTCCCATTAAATTACTTATTATGATGAATCCTGTTGATGGAATTGATCCATTTGGTATTATACAAAATTTCATCACACGTATGAAAAAGAAAAAGAAAAAAAATTAGTTTTATTCTACTGTTTTTCTCTTCTTTATGTTAAGATCCTCCAACTCCACTCCCATTTCAAACACCAACACTTATAATCAGTGCTGGCCTAGGTAAAAACAGACTTTTTATTCTCTCATACTGAATATTTCATATAATTTTAGATAATGTTTCTGTTGGTAAAGACATTCCACCGTGTGCACCGAATAATATAAGCAACGATCGATGGTATCGTTCGTTATATGGACCAACATTTCTTGTTAATTTAACAGATTATGGTCATGCTGATAATCTCGATGAACCATCTCATGAAGCTAGTAAGCTTATATGTACACCATGCAAAGGTAATATCTGTGATTTTCTTCAATTAAAAACTGATGAAGCAACATTAATTACATCTTTTGTTTATGCAATATTTAATCGAGATCTTCGCCAACTAAATATCATTCAAAATTCACAAATTTTTCTTAAAAGTCATGTTTTAAATAAATATGATATGCATGGTTATGATTATAAAACTGGAGGACCAGGTGGTTTTTGTACGCATAATTAAAATAACAATAAAGAAAAAACAAACGAAACGAAAAACATTTCTAACTTTCTTCTATCTTATTTTTCAATTGTATAAGTTCCATAGACACCATGTTTTTTATGCCATTCTTCAATACTTCCATCTGGATAACGATTATAAGTATGAATATTTTTTCCTTTTGGAATTTCTACATGATTAAGTTTGAAATCTGTCATTATATGATAATATTCATCAGATTTTGGTAATGGTGTATCTATACACGATGCAAATGGATAGATCCATTGTGTATATCGATCATCATAAGCCCAAAGATATGATCCACATTCACTACAGAAATGTCGTTTATGATTGCTTAATTTTGTAGTTGATTTCTCATCTTTACCGCTTTCAGTTTCAGATAATTTAGCTTGATAAATTTTAATAAATTCTTTTCCTTGTTTTATTTGAAATGTTGAATATTCACCCATTATATTACAACTAAATACACCAGCTGTTTTTGTATCAACCTGACAATGACAAATCATATATGGATAAGGAGTATCTAAAATTAAAAAAACAAAAAAAAAAAGTTTCTATAATTAAAGTAATAAATATACAAACATGAATCAACTGTAAATTTGACACGTTGACAATGACAACTACCTTCAAGTGTAATTGGTTTTGATGTTGATGAATTCATTAGAGAAATTTTATAATTCTATTCTAAAATATATATATATAAGTTAGAATAATTCTTTATTTAATTTAAGAAAAAAAAAAGAATATTCTATAAGCATCACAAGAGTTTATCTTGATATACAAGAAAAATAAAAATGGAGACAATGATTTTGCAAAAAAGTAAAATAGTGGGAATGAAAAAAAAAACAAAATAAAAATATGATTATCATTTGGAGAACGAATGAGATTGAATAAAAATCGACTAGTTTGCATTTTTGAATAATGATTGTCCATTTGCAACGGAAAAATAATAAATCAAATTTCATTTGAAATTTTTTTTCACACTTGATGTTCTCTATTAACAAATCAAATAAATCAATATATATTTATATTCTTTTTTGCTTAGATTTATTTATTTCTTACGATTGTCTGTAATCTATTCAATGAAAATGCATCATAACGAGCAGATATATTCATTGGTATATTTTCTGGTTGAAAAGGAAGAAGTTTAGATATAACTGATGATGAATTATCATGATTTGTTGATAAATCATCTGGTTT
>JAJEKB010000877.1:0-10587 GCA_022393335.1 Macrotrachela quadricornifera
TATTAATCATTGAATCATAGTAAATCGAAATCTTATCACATCCACTTCCAATACTTTGGTTTTTTTACATCCTTAATCTTTACTTTTATTTTCAAATTATTGCTGTTATCCATTTCTAAAGTATTATATCGCATTCCTATAAGTACTCCTGGTCACCCCTACGTACTTCTTTACATTCCCATGTATTTCTTGGACTTCTAAAGTTACAAGTACTCTAACATTTCCCTAAAAAAAAAAGACCCATATTGAGCGGAAACAATCTTGTGGAAAAACAAAACTCCTGCGTCCAAAAGGACAGTTTTACAATAGTCTAATGCTTTCTTCAAAGCAAAAATTTGGATCGAAAGATGTTGAAATTTATCGGTGTCATTTTTTACTATTGAAATTTACAAGACACAATGATCTCGTTATGCCTTACTACGTAAAAGAATAGAGCAGAACACGTCATTTTTTAGTGCAGTTTCTCCACATTTGGATAGGACAGAATCTTCGTGTTTAGTTATTGTGATACCTCCAGTTAATGTTTTATCTGTCGTCTTCTATTTCTCATTTTTTAATTTTATTAATAGTTTAGGCATGAAATGTTATCGTTTACTTATTAGCTTTTGCTTCTCTTTCTTTCTACGGCGACTATTTGTCATCGATTAGTTTACTGTTTATCTTTCTCGCCTCATGTTTATATTACTGTCTTCTCTAGTCTCGACTGTTTGTCTTATCTATCATTTCAGATATAAAATTCAAGGGATCATATGAAATAAGGAGAAGCAGTAAAAGATTATATTAAGAAACTGTTACAAGGATTATCTCTGAAAAATAGCTTGAAGAAAAGCTCAAATCGTACGAATAGTGCTGTCGTTCTTAGCTGAATTATATATGCTCATTAAATGTATGATTTGGAAGTACTTATAATAGAGACAATGTTTACAGGCAATTGTGCATACATGATCATTCAACCATATGAATAAAAAAAGGCTGCTCTCATATCGATATTACGTATGCATGATTGTATTCATTATAGAAAAAGTATGTGGTGCGCTATCGACAACTGTTCGAATTTAATCAACTGCAATGTACGCACAGTATTTCTATAGCAAATATAGAGCTTTATGAAGCATAAGAAAAACAATCATCATTATAAGTGTGCAAATAAATGCATCAAAATTTGCATTCACAGAAAGAAAAAAATTTGGAAGGTAGGCTAATGAACTGACTATAAAGCAAACAGGTTCGATATTTCAGGAGTTTCGTCCTTGTCGTTGCGTTAAAATAGATTGCACAACAAATAATTAAATAGAAAATTTTTGAATTGTGTTTTAACTTTGTATACAATATTCTTTATAAATTGATTACATTTTTCATAAGATATAATGCGAATGAATGCATAGGCACACAGTTGCTTAGTTACTCTGCAGTCTTAAAAGGACCCTTCTGAGTAATTGTATAATGCATGTTTGCTTAGTAGTCGTAGGAGTTTCGCGGAGAAAAGAAAATAGTAAAAGAAACAAGAGCATTGGCGGACGACCGTTATGCCCACACTTATACGTCGACAGAACAAATATATGTAGGCGTACAAGAGAATGAGAGGAAACATTGCATGCAAAAAAAAAAGAAGAGAACACATTGCATATGGTGTTCGCTCTCGCGCTTGTCATAAGTTCACATTCATCCATTTTTTTGTCTCTCTATCCACTCGTTGCGAGTTCATCACTATAGGTCACTAGAGGTTCGAAGGTTAACGCTTTTAACAAAGAGCAAAATGTCTTCCCTTTTTTCTTTCATATTCCTTATCTTACGCACATTTCTTATCCATATGTTATCTCCTTTTGTGCTTATATTTTGCATTAGCACACTCTGATAAACTATCCATGAAATTTTTCATTTTTTTACTCAATTCTTTATGGTGAGTAAATTTGTCTTTTAAATCGGCTCAACTTACCTAATATCATATTTATTTCTCATGTATGTCTCTAATTTCTTAAATCTTACATTTTCTAATGCTATGATTCATTTAAAGGCTTTTCATTATTTACCAGTCAACTGATTCTTTTCGCTTACCAGTATAAGTATGCTGTTATAATGATTACTTAGTTACACTAGCAAAATTAGACAGATTTTTCTATAAATATTTGCTTTGCATTAGCAAATCAAATCGGTAGGCACGTAAATTGTGATCAACTTAAAAGAAATGTCACATAAAAAAACATCGTAAATTTAGGAAAAAGGAAGTAAGTTTAAAGCGGTAGATTTAATTCTAATCACCTTTGCAAATGTTGATGTAATAAACTAATCTATTTCACAAAACCTAGTAATCGCAGGCTTTTATAAAATCTGTTTTTATTCCCATAAAAACAATATTTCCCGAAGAAAAAATAACGACAATTTTGCAAGGAATGGAAATGTAAGATTAAATCTCTTTTGCCAAAAGTACCGTATCATTCGTTGTTTGAACCAGGCACATTATTAGCCGAAACCGTCCCTTCGCTGGTGAAAGATCCTACGTAACGCCAGGTTTTTTTCTGGAAGAACTGTATTGAAGGATATGCGGAGAAATACCTCTTAGATGTGTAAATCCCATATGAAGGTTTAGCATTTGTGGATTCGTTATCGCAGTATTCAACATTTTTAGCTTCTTAAGGTACTGTCTGCATCCTTCAAGGATCAGCATAGGAAGCTCCGTAAGCATGACAGTAATTCATGATAAGAAACTAACGAAAAATAAGAATATATATATAAATATACATATATATAAATTGAGACCGACAGTTATTGATATGAGAGAATATCCAGACACTAGAGGACCGTAATGATTTGTTTAATGGAATATTGCGAAAAGCATAGAACAGCATCGTGTTTCCATAGAGGATACGTATGCACTAAGCACAGCAAACACACACACTAGAACTAATCATATCGACAATACTTCTGCCTTTCCGTCTCGTGACTCAACTTATTTCCGTTACTAGTCGTAATCGACTCACTTTATAGATAAAATAGTACAGAGAGAGAAGGAACAGAGAGAAAGAGAAACTGCAAGAAAAAAGATACACAGAAATAGATAACGAGTTGCACGAACAAGGACAGCGAGTGTCGCTAAAACAAGAAATCATTAGTTTGTTGCATGTTCTAATGGCCTTGTCACGTCAACTTGATATTTTCTCTGATGCTATGTGATAAGAAACGACGGGGGACGTTTGATACATCTTCGATAATATGGTTCGCGGTACCATATTATAAAAAGGCCATGCGCTGCTTGATATATCTTCCATTAATTTTGTTTTAACTGAATAATGAATTCCTTGGCATAGAGGCGTCTCAAAATTCCTACAAACAATAGGAAATCTATTGAGCTCTACTACATGAAACTTGAACTTTAGAAGAAATTATAAACCTTGGTTTTTTTTTCTTATTTCATTGTTGTTTCTTATACTGAGCTAAATTCTATGAAATTGAAATCTTTTTCCTTGTGTTAATAACCTTTTCTCGACTGTAGATGGCATAAGGCTATAAATAGATTTAAATGAAGCATGAGCAGTGTGTATGTTATCCTTCAAAAATCAGTACATAGTCTGCTTATGAAGCATTAATTTACGCATGCCTTGCAAAAATTGCTCATAAATCCGAATGCATTGCTGATTTTCTTTTTTCTTTTCTGTATGATTTGTAATTATTTTGTTTCAAAAGAAAAACAAAAACCATTGATAAGCTGCATGATTCACGCTGGACAATAGTGTCGCTAGTAGTTAGCCATAAAATGGCTATCTTTTTTACCATTAACGACCTCTAGTACAAAAAAAAACAATATTTTTACCTTTTTTTTTACAGTTTAAGCGAAATAACTTTACTAATGAATGAAAATGAAGATATAAAAAAATAGAAATCTTATCTCTTATCCACAGTATATCTATTTAGACATAGGCTGAATTTTTATTCTTTGTTTGTCTTGACCATTTGTATTGTGCGTGTGAGAAAGAGTACATTCTATTTGACACAATTTGATGTACCTTTCTTCATTCTATTTGTTTACCAATTGAAGTAAAGCACTAGAGAATTCTATGTTTTATATACATAAATCTAAATAATAATCTTCTGTTGGATTGTCTAGTGTCTATTTCAGTTTTTTCTTTGTTTGTTCTTTGTTCGATACTATTTATATCTCTATGATTGATGAGTTCTATGCGATAGGCTGGCTTTCGCTCTTACTTCTTGCTCACAAAAGCTGCGTTATATATACTTGTTTCTTTCCTTTCCTTTTATTTTCGTATCACAAAAGAATAAATCGACATTCTTCTCTTTACTTTGGACGCAAAAAAATGCATGAATTCTTTTTTTTTCCGCTTAGTCTGTACACAAGCATAGTATACAATAGTCATTTATTTATTTTTTAGGCATGTCGCTAGTATCGAACAATTTAACAATAAATTTTATTCAATTTTCTTCTAGATTTTTATTTCTTCCATGCTAAAACAATTAGTGCTTATATCATTTTATGTATTACTTCTTCAACGATAAGGTATTTATTTAAAATATATTGAAGTTAATTAAAAATTTATTCGTTATTAGCACATTTTATAATGATCAAAAACGAACAGTCGAGAAATATTAATCAACCGATAAGAACTGTATCAAATGTACCTGCTGTATCACTTCCACCACCACCACCACCACCACCGCCTGTGTTTCAAGCAACAGCGGGAATATTATCTCAACGATTAATTGATAATAATGCAATTGATATAACATCGCTTAAAGGACAATTTGCATGGGAAAAAATACCGCAAAATGATACTTATATGCCCGTACTTTTTCGGTATGTAAAAAATACATATATTTCATTGAAATTAAAGTAACTAGTAATAGGAAATAAAAGTTAGTAGCTTTATTTTATTATTCAAAACCTTGTATAATTAACTATTATGCATGATTAAATGAATTTAGAATAAGTAAAAGTGCATGAACCTTCGCATTTGTAAAAACATATACAAATAATGAAAGAAGTGCTTTTTTTTCTTCGTTGTTTATGAATAACTCGTTAAAATGTAGTAAATACTCATTTTAGTTCTGCAATGCATACTATTTCTTTAAGTTTGCGTGGAAATATTCGTTCTTATAAGACAGAAATGATGACAAGAATAATGTTTTTTTTAATGATACATTTTCCTACGTTTGTTCTACCCACATGTTGATCTAAAAATAGATTAATATGATGGTAGATAAAACAAAACACAATAATCAATCTAATATTTTGTTTAAAAACACATTCCGAATTCATTTGAAAAACAATTTAGAGTAATCTATTCCTGCTTAATATATATAATACTATTAATATCACAAAAATAATTATCCATATTTTACACAGTAACACAATCAATTAGTTTATAATTACACATTTAATAATTACAAAGTACATTTTTAACATTATGTATGAATAAAAAATTCTATTTAATAGACACTAAGGAATATTTACAATGCACATCAAAGAAAATGTTGAATGAATACAGTCATTAATATTAAATTGTATATATGAATAACTCTCTAGGGAAAAAACAGCGAACTGAAAGTACGACGGAGTACGTTTAAATAGTTCGAAGTACATTTTAGTAGTGCATATTACTTTAAAAGTGCAAAGTCCGATATTTCTCTCTTAATAATTTTTCATAATGACTGAAGAATATTTGATAAAATGAATCATGATTGCCAAATTTTACATGTGTCTTTTGGTGTATGCACTTATTATTTAATACAAAATAAGTAAATTATATACTGATAAAGAATCATAAAAGTCCTTTTAAAACTCATATAATAATCATTTTATCAAAAAAGTTGTAAAAAGATACTTGTAATATTTGCTAAACACCATTAAACTAATGTGTCAATATAAAATATGCATCGTCCTATACTTGAAAATAAGAATGCAAACATGTTCGAACTTATGATACTTTGGTTCAGATAGGAAAAGTAATATTTTTTTTATCATTACTTAGTGATTTAGATTGTAATAGTTATTATTTCTACCATATTAATCGTACATTCATAATCAGCATAAAAAATAGCGTTAATCTATGTATATTTCAAACATATTTAGAAACTTTTATTTTTGGTACATATCTTAGGTCTAGCTCTTTCTCAAGTATCGTCAAAAAATAAGATCAACAACAAGAATATGAAATATATATGGATTGACACCATTTTTTATATTAGTTTTGAATAGTTTGTTTGCTCTGACTGAAATCGCTGAATACTGCTGGAAAAATGCTATTTTTTCCTATCTAAACAAAACAATCTTCAGTCCAAATATGTTCGTATCTTTATTTTCAAACAAATTAATTTGACCTTAGGTCCATAGAAAATTCTATTGAATGTTATAAAATTTGTAGTAAGTACAGTATAAGACATAAAAAAATTGGCAATCATATTTATAGAAGCCATATCTATTCTTTGCAATCAAAAGTTAAAAAAAATATTATTTTTTCTTTTAGTGGTGATACAAAATATTTTTGTGTTCGAATGTTACGTAAATTATTACCTGATTATCCTGACGATGTCATTCGTCGTTCATTACAATATCAATATAGAAAATCTATTGATTTATATACTGTAACTGCATGTGAAGTTGAACTATTAAACAGAATTAATGCTCAACATTCTCGTTGGGCATATTCTCGACAACCATTTACTGCACTCGATGAAATAGTTCGTGTTTCAGACTTCTTTCCATTTTATGAACATATTTGTCAAAATTTTAAATCAACTTCTACTCCATCAAATAATACCGTACATACATTGAGACAATTACTACCACAACCACAACAAATTGTGCAACGATCGTCTAATTTAATGACTAATATGCCAACAATTTTACGTGGACAACCAATTTTACCACAAAACACATCCGTTCAAATACACTCATATCCTTCTTCAACAGAAGTTTCTCGTGAAAATATTTCATCAATTTCACGACCTAGAGCACCAGCATCTATTGTACCACGTCCTCCACGACAACAAAGATCTATTGGAAATCCTTATGCTGTTGTGTTACCTCCACGACCAGCATCATATCAATCTCTGCAACAACAGCAATTAGTGCCATCGTTGTTAACTAATGCTATAAATCCTACAATTACAGGTAAATAATCAATTAAGAACAAATTGTATATATTAATAATATTTACAGCATTGGTAGCAAATATAGATAGAATCAATTGAATAGAATACTGTTTTAAAAATTTATTTTCCTTAGCCTATGCATATTCAATGAATCTATTCTTAAATGTAGAAACAACTTAATGGATGATCTTTTAGATTGTTATAGAAGTTGCAAGAGTAAGGAAAATAGCTTCAAGGCAAAGAATAATGGAATTTATTTGCTATATAATTTCATTTGTTCACTATACTGATGCAAGAGACATTGTTTTGCAGTTACACATATCGAGATCTATACCAGTATAGAAGTGAATGAGTGATACGATTTCTAATAAGTGCTGAAATATATAACGTAAAAATTGGATTATTTTGCTCCTATGTTACACATAGAGAAATATTTACCATGTATCATATCGAAGGGCATGATAAATAGGTTAATGGTTTATTTAATTCATAATAAGATATTGTTTTTAGTATTCACATTTTCAAATGATATTTTAGTGCCTTTAAACAATATTTCGACTGTTTCAACTGTAACTCCGGTATCCATATTATCATCAACGGGCAATTCTTCTTGTTCCTCTACTTCATCATCATCATCATCTCCAATTGTATCATCATCAACTAATAATTCTCCTTCTTCTTCATCTCCTACTGTACCATCATCTACAACAACAACAGCTAATCAAAAATCACCCACATCATCTGCACCACCACCACTACCACCACCACCACCACCATCATCAAAAACACCTCGTCTTCATTCTGGTTGGTTACAAGTAAATAAACTTTATACACCTTATATAACAACAAGTACAACAGATCATCATTTATATAAAATTCCTGTTAGTCTTTTAACATTTTATGAGCTTCTTAAAACTCCATCAAATGAAACAAATGAATCTAAAGAATCATTAGTACCATGTGAACAAACACTTGTTACATCACAAGAAATTGAATTAATTAATGATCTTTGTATAAAACAAAATATTAAACCATTATCTATTGATACAAAACTTATTCAATTATCAACATTTTATCAAAATTGTGCAGCTAATATACTATTTATTAAAGAATTACCACTTAATGAACCAAAAGCATCTATTTGTAAAGATTGGTCATCAATCGTACAAATTAATGGTGGAATTTGTCGTTTACGTAATATAACAACATTATGTGAACAAACTGTACCATTTATTGGAAGTAATCTATTAAAAAATTTTATTCTATCATCACAAACTTTATCATCAGCATCATTATCAAAACCTACAGCTGCTGAATTAGAATTTCTTCAATTAATACTTTTTTTTAGTAATATACCAATTAATTTACGTAATGCACAATTAATTGATATTGAATCTGTGAAAAAAGAATATAATGTTGATTTAATACTTTTATTTAATGATAAATTCCCATTGAATGTACTTAATTATCAAGAACAAGGTAAAAACAAAAGAAGAAAAACTTTATACATAACCTATCTTTAAAAATTATATTTAGATAATCGATCGAATACATCTCAAACATCAGCTATACCAGCAAATGCAACAGCACCAACAAATACGGTAAAATAAAACTATTAAATCTATCTGATTAATTTTGAAATACTTTCATAACGAAAAATATTATCAATTTACAGTTTTTCTAATAGAGAAGATTATCAAAATTTTTACAGATTCACATTAATTTCAACGGTCAAGGATGTCCTTCTCTTTTTTAGAACCGTAAAAAAAGCTTTTGTTTATATGCTCTTAAGATAGGCTAGATATTAATCGTTTCGATCGAGCATTAATTTTTACGAAAAGCTATTATTTCAAAAATTGCCAAAGTTTTACCGTCTTGTAAAATATTCAGATTTATAGAATTCTAAGAATGAGCTTTTTTCAAAGGCTCAAAATGACTTCTGAGATATAGGTATAAGTATTTCCAAAAACAATTTCTAACTCAATCGGTTAAATCTTTTTTAAGATGCAAAAATGATCAAAAAAGAGAATAGAGGAGATATCCTTAAAATAGTTAAATTGTAATCAAAGTTCTGCCTGATGGATCGTTAGTATAGTTGATAAAAACTGAAAACCTTACATCTATTAGCTTCCATTTATAAATCAATAAAAGAAATTTAAATTCATAATTTTAGATTGCTGAATCAACACCTCCACCATCTCCACCGTCACCTCCAACTAATCAACCACAACCAAATGGTACATCTCAATTACCATTAACCTCATCAACCAATCGTTTTTATAAGACAATTCAATTTCATGGTCATCCATTAACAGCATATATTTGTTCTGGTATTGGATCAAATACTCAACGTGAATGTGTTTCAATAAAATCTCTTTGTAATATTCTTTATCCAAATTCAACATTAAATGATAAACTTGAACTTAAAATGCTTCGTTTATTACGTTCAAAAAATATCAATCGATTTCGACCACAAAATCAACAATCAATAGGTTTTACTCGTTTAATTGATATAAAAGATGCTGAAAAACATTGGAATTATATTGAACAAGAAATGCGTTCAATGTTTAATAGTAAATAGAAAATTAAAAAAAAAACAACAAACAATTATTATTATTCTATATTTTTTCTAGATGATGAAGATATAAATATTCGATCAAGTGTTTCATCAGCATCAAATGAAACTTTAAAGGCAAGTACAGTGGAGAGTGTAGAAACTGATGAACAACCATCATCAGAAATTTCTAATGAACCAAATAGAGGTGAAAAGCGATTATTGGATGAATCAAATACAGGTGAACAGCAATTATTAAATGAACCAAATAGAGGTGAAAAGCGATTATTAGATGAATCAAATACAGGTGAAAAGCAATTATTAGATGAATCAAATAAAGGTGAAAAACGATTATTAGATGAACCAAATACAGGTGAAAAGCGATTATTAGATGAACCAAATACAGGTGAAAAGCAATTATTAAATGAACCAAATAGAGGTGAAAAGCGATTATTAAATGAACCAAATAAAGGTGAAAAGCGATTATTAGATGAACCATTAGAAGAAGAAGATATACCTGTTATGGAACGAATTAATAAACGTATACGACTAACAGAAAAAGAAAATAGTGAACAATTAAATGAAATATCAGATAATCAAAAACATCAATTGAATAATGAAAAAACAAAAACTGATGAACAATCAATAAATCAAACAAATAAAAAACGAACTATAAAAGTACCGTCAAAAAAGAATAGGAAAAAACGATCAGTACCTTCAACACGAACAAATAAACAATCAAAAGCAACATGGGTCAGAAAATTTAATATAGAAGATTGTTTTATTCAAATAAATAAATATGATCCAATTTATGATAGTGGAAAAGATTAATTCTTTGTTTGTTTTTTTTTTCTTCTTCCTTGATTTCTTTTTCTCTTTTCTCTTTGTGGATAGTCAGTGTCTGCGGAGTAGATATTAAAACGTTATAT
>JAJEKB010000877.1:10597-54973 GCA_022393335.1 Macrotrachela quadricornifera
TTTTTTTTTCTTGTATCAATCAATTCTCTATGGGTGAACACTATAAATGTTGTGAATAGCGTGTTGATTGTGTCGACTCTTTATGTGAGATATCAAACGTCGGTCAATGTTAGTGTGCACACATGGTGACCAACATATACACTCACAGCATTTGCTATTCGTTTGCATAATGAAATTGGATGGATTTGCATGCATCACTGTATTGAGTGCTAATCAGCAATAAGTGCGACGTCCACTGGCGATTTGACTTGTTGTCTGTCTACCGACTTTTAGCACAGTGGGAAATTGATTCTCTTTCTTCCTTAAAGCATAATAGAAAGAGGAAGAAAAAAAAAAGAAATGACATTCTTCAAATAAAAATAAAAGAGAAGCCGATATTCAATCGAAATGAACAGGGAACAGCACTTATTTTCCTCTTCTATTTCTTTTGCTTCAGGAAATACTGTTCATTTTCTTTCTCGATATTACTAAGCGAAAGAAAAATACTATTACTCTTCAATAAATTGTCTTTCATTGTTTCATTACTCTAAGCAAGAATGAAGAGATAGAGAGAAGATAGGAAAAAAAAAGAGAAATATAGAGCAAAAAAAAACTGAGTATTTCTTCTCTCGTTCTTATTCATTCATCAAACAAACTACACAAGCATATAACATTTTTAATTTGTTTTTCTTGTATTATGAAATTGACCGAATCTTTCTATTATCAAGAAACTCGAGGTTTATGTGGTCGTAAATTATTACGTAAAATTGCTGAATTAGGTCAAACAAAAATTCGTCTTTATGCATATGAAAGTTGGCCAAAACCAGCACTTATCTCATATTGGACAATTAAAACAGTATGGTGGTCAAAAACAAAATGTGAAATTATTGAACAACAAGGTCATCGAACAAGTCTTACTAAGTAAATTTTTATTATTTTTATTTGATAGATGAAAAAAGAAAATTATATTCCAAGACATATTTCTGAAATAGAAGTATGCTGTGTAGAAAAAAGTATCATTACAATATATTAGATATATATGGAAAAAACTAGTTTAATATATTCTTATTTTAAAAAATGAAGTTAATTAAGCATTTAGTAGTATAATGAACCTTACACGAGTTCATTAAGAACTTTCATATCTTAAAAAAAATATATAATTAACTACGTTATTCAAGAAGAATCAAGCAAGATGACTTTTTCTTAGCTTTATATTTATACATTATGACAGTATAAAAATAATTATCAGCTTTTTTTTTTTATTCACGTGTAAATCCGATTATATATATATATATTTTTCATATACATAAAAGTATGATTGACAGACAATTAAGGAGAATAGGATTTTTAGTGAGTGAAGCGTAGAGTATGTTCATGTAATGCCTTCTAACTAATATAATTGTAAGATAGTAGAACATTTATTTATGTAAAAATGGTCAACGGCTCAATGAATTTTCTTCTAATATCGTAGTCGACTAATCGAATTAGAAAGGAAGCATAAGGGCATTTTCTGGTCGTTGGCTAATTCGATTCGTCTCGTACATGTAAATGTATATATGAGTGCATAGAAAAAGGAAAAGAAATAGGAGGTGATGGTCAATCTTTATCTCTCACTAGAATCATTAATGAAAATGTGATAGACGGATGAACATAAGAAGTAACATCAACATGCTGTGATTGAATATTTTTAATGATTCTGATATCATGGAGAAAAAAGTCGAGACAAATCAGATCAAGACAGATTGTAGGAGGGCGTGGCAATGACAATAACACATTTTTCTTCTATAAATCTCTAGACATCAATTTATTGTTTATAGAATATTCCAATTGAATAAAAGAGAAATCTTCTTCTATTATATCTGTATATAACATAATAATAAACTGTATAAATTTTGATTAGTATCGATGATAGATAATTATTATATAGATATTATATAAAAAATTGTTTATTTTTCTAGGGGTCATATGAAATGTTTAGGCAATGGTCGTTTACAAATAACTGGACAGTTTCACCGACATACAGATACTTTTTTTCGTCTTATTTTATCATCACGAATAACTGATGATGATGTATCAGATGGTTATATACTTTCAGGAGATCTTGAACTCGGTGATACAAAAGATTCAATGCAACAAAGTCATTTTGCTGTAGTTAAATTTGAACAACAACAGGATCATCATATATCTACAATGAATAGTTATTATATAAAAGCACGAAGTCTATTATTATTTAGTTGTGTGTGATTAAAATAGATTTGTTGTTTTAATAGTGACCATGTACAGTATATGTACTAGTCAGAAATCTACCATTGTTGTTGTATGTAGTATTTGAAAAAGTATTCATCTGTGTTTTTTTTGATAGAGAAAATAATAAATGTGTTTTATGTCTATTTCTATTTGAAATTATTAGATCAGAATAAAATCATTCTAACCTTTTGATCATGAGAGTGACCGTTTGTAGAATAGTTGTAGAAATCAAAGGAAGCATTGATTTCAAGAAGGATAAGGACCTTTTTTTTTAATAAATTTCTTGGGCTATCGACTGGTAAAAACGATATTTTTTTTAATGTTACGTTATCGAAATATCGAGCCTACAAATCTGATACTTTTAAAAAAATTGAAATTTTTTAAATAAAATATTTTGTACTCGTAGCTAAGAGAGATCTTCTGAAATTACTCTATTGTAGTAATTAATAAAGAAGCCTTCTAATGAATTAAGTATGTTTCGAAAATTTTATCACAACTGGACCAATTATGGATTTGAAGGAACATAATTAGTCATATAATCACTATTGGGCAGATAAAGGGTAATCAAGAGCGAAGTTAATATATGTATTATAAACCTTAGAATATAGATTATTATTTGACAACGTATGTAAAACGCGTGTATTCTTTGGTATTAATTTTTATCCATTCACTCCATACCCTTTTCTCATCATTCGAATAGTACGAGATGGATGTTCCTTCTGTACATTCAATAATATAGTCAAAGAAAAAAAAAAATCAAGTTGTACGATGTAGTTCAATTCTTTTCTCCATTGAATGACTGCTAAAATCTCCAAATTCCCCTACTCTAGGAGTAGACCACAACATTGACATATTATGGAGACTATTACATCATTGATAAAAATATTCTATCAGGGACTATTGTGAAATTACTATAGAGATTAAAGGGTGAAACAAAATGTCCAAAACACTGCTGTAATCACTCATTTCTTTAAACGGGCGTTAGATTATAATTTCTTCATAGTTTTCTAAAGAAACCTGATAGATCAGAGCAGCAAATTCATGAAGGTAAAGTGTTGTGTCTGAAAATTAAACCAATCTATTAGTCTCTTAACATTAATTACAGAGAAAATCTCTCAATTTAAATCGTACAACTAGAAGTACGAATGAGTATATAGATAAGATCGATTGTCTTCATAGATGTCGCTATTATACTTGAAAAATATAAATCATTTTCAAATAATATTTAAAATAATATAAAATAGATTTTCTTTTCTTATCTTTTAGTTTAGAAAATATTTTATATATTTTCATTGAAATAAAACAAAGAATTTAAATATAAAATTTCAATTGGTCAATTAAGAAAGTATGTCATTCTCTCACCAAACGATTATTATATTATTTTATTTATTCATAAAGAAATTCTGTTTTTCTTTTTCTTAAAAAAAAAGAAAGAAATTTTAAATTTGAGAATTTTTATCTTGGAATGGGTCTTGGTGGTAGTAGTTTAAATGTTCCTGGTGGTGGTACTGAAGGTTTTCATGTTCTACGTGTCCAAGAAGGTTCACCAGGACATAAAGCTGGTTTAGAACCTTATTTTGATTTTATTGTTAGTATCAATAATGTTCGACTAGATACTGATAATGAAAAATTTAAAGAAATGTTAAAAGAAAATATTAATAAACCTGTTGAATTACTTGTTTATAATAGTAAAACTCAAGCAGTTCGACAATTACCATTAGTTCCACATGAAAATTGGGGTGGACAAGTATGATAATAAAATATATATTTATTTTTTAAATTATATTTAAAGCTGATTGTATTTTTTTGTCATAGGGTTTACTTGGTTTAAGTATTCGTTTTTCTTCATTTGATAAAGCAAATGAAAATGTTTGGCATGTACTTGATGTTCATCCTCATTCACCAGCTGCATTAGCTGGTTTACGTTCTAATACAGATTATATTATTGGAGCTGATACTTTATTAAATGATTCAGAAGATTTTTATGCATTAATTGAAACAAATCAAGGCAAACCACTCAAACTTTATGTTTATAATAGTGAAAATGATTCAACACGTGAAATAAATCTTACACCAAATATTGGTTGGGGTGGTGAAGGTAGTTTAGGTTGTGGAATTGGTTATGGTTATTTACATCGATTACCACTTCGAACAGTTAGTTCACCTCCAATAACTAAACCAAATCCATTAATAACTAATGATAATAAAACTCCATTACTTTCATCAATACCACCACCAAATATGAATGGTGGAACAAATATGAGTTTTACACTTCAACCTGTTAATATGCCACCACTTACAGTTACAATGCCTAGTTTACTTGTTCCACCGCCAGCTAATATTAATACAACAACAGCTGGAACGAATGAAACATTAACAAGTACAAATGTTGGAACACAACCACATACATCTATTGATCCTAGTCAATTTTCAAAGTATGAATAGAATTAAAAATAAATTTTATAAAAATTTTCGTTTCATTTTAAAAAAAAAGAAAACTTCATCAGAAAAATATTCTTTGATAATCTTCAAGGTTGAATTAAACATGTAATGTAATACACCATATACATATAGCCTAAGGCAAAAATCTTTTTCTTCTTCTGTTCTTTCGTTCTTCTATATTTTATTATTAAAAAAACACGCAATAATCATCCTCTACCTTGCTAAAATATACTATTGAAATAAAATATAATTAACTGTCATAGAATAAGCATAAGATTCTTTTTACTAATAATATTCCTAATATGAAATTGGACTTTGCAATGATTTTATTTACTTAATCTGTAGAAATTTGACTATAGGATGATCCAAAGAAAATTTACCCTTTTTTTTTGCAATAGATAGAGTTGGAAAAAAGCTACTAGATAGATATAATTTATAAAAAAGAAATTTATTGAAGAAAATATCTACTCTAAAACGAGATCATCCTTGTTATTTTTATTAAGGACAATTTTCTAATACTATTAAAATACCTATGTAATAGCAATTATCCGTATTTTTCTGCATATAGTGATGATCTGTACTACTTTGATTTGTTTTTATTTCGCTACTCAGGTTAGTTTTAATTACTATTAGTTCTACGCTGTAGAAGAGATTTTTCAATCGCTATAACAATATTAAAATTATTAATAAATTTTAGTGTCATGATAAAAAGTAGAAGTTAGTATATACAAAAGCATGTGCATCACATAACATCGAATACAAATAATTCTATAAAAACAAAATCTTTTGAAACTGAATGTGGTTTTGTGATGATTGTACAAATAGAAGTTCTATAACTATACAAGACTTAAAATTAAAAGTAATTATTAGTTCCAAACTATTTTTGCTTATTAATGAAGGTATATTATTCCAGTACAAATTTCATATTTAATCGATTTCTTCTTAGTCTACAGTTATAACGAAACATTTTTCAAAATAAAATGTACAGAGTAGTCGATAAATAAAATCTCGATAAGAAATTTGAATATCTCTATTGGCATGTCTTTATGTATATATAAACTTTGAATAAAACTCTATCATTGATTAAAAAATCAGCTCGTTTGCTCGATCCGCAATAGAGATATTCAAATTTCTTATCGAAGTGTCATTTATAGGCCACACTGTGTATGATCAATTTCGTTATGAGTTAAAAGAAATATTTAATTTGAAGTTAAATATGATAAATGTTTATCTATATGTCATAAACAAGATGAGAATATAAATTAAAATTGATATTCTATCTATACACGCATTGTAATACATAATAGTTAATATTTTCTTTGTATTCCTATGAAGTAAAACTATATTATTTCTTATTTTGTTGGCATTATTCATCATGTATATTAACACATTTTTATTTGATTAAAGATCTTTCGGTGATATGACACTTAATCCATCATCATCATCAAATATTGCACCAACTGGTGTTCCATCAAATTCTGCAATACCTATGTCTACTATGAATAATATTCAATTTCCTCCACCACCACCTGCTGCTACTCAACAGCAACAATTATCCTATGCACCTCCTACTGATCAATCAATATATACAGCTCCACCTCCAACTATACCTCCATATAGTTTTAGCGTACCAAATCCTCAACAACATTATTTTCAACCTATTTTTCCTTCCGTATCTACTAATACACAACAACAACAAACACCTTTTCAATTTAATCCAAATCTAGCAAATACTTTTCCACCATATGTACAACAAACATCTCGTTCATCACCATATACTTATGATAATCATAGTCATTCATGCGATCATGATAGTACTGGACATGGTCATAGTCATAATCACTAGTTAATTATATTATTATTTCTTTTTGTTTATTTACATGGGTTTAATATGATTTATTAGATTTTATTCTTTTGTTTGAAGTGAACTTTTTAAAAGTAAAAAAAAAAAAGAAATATTTTGTTTGTTTTTTTTCTGTTTTGATTTATTCTGTTCGTTTTTATTCTATAAATTTATCGTTTATTTAAGATATAAATTTTCAATGACGTGAGTCAAAATATTTTTTTTTTAAATATTCTGCCCATTGGCTTTCCCTTTTATCCATATCCCAAGATAAAAGAAATATAATGGTTGATAATCCAGATAGATTACGTGTAATTTGTTTACGAAAATTTTCATCATTATTAAAAACTGATCAATTAATATGGAAAAAACAAATTGAAGAATATGTTGATAAATATTATCGTGAAGAAAAAATTCATTCAACAATAAATATAAATGATCAACAAAAACGAAAACATCATCGGAGTGATGAATCTTCTCGAATAGATGAAGAATTAATAATTCAATCAATGGATTATTTACATAATGATATTATATTACATAATCAAAAATTTTTTATTGAATATTTTCTTAATGGATTTTGTCCATTAAATCCAATATTATCTGAACATCTTGCAAATTATTTAATAACACATGATCAGTTGAATGATTTTACTTTAGAACTTTTTTCATCTAATGTAACATGTCTTAAAAGAATTGTAATTAATGTCAAATATTTAAGTCGTTTACAATGTCATATACTTAATCAACATCCAAATTTAATTGAATTAGAAATTATTTTTAAAGATTCAAATTCTAATCGAACAATAAATACAACAAATGAAATATTTTATCAACATATATGTCCATCAATTAATTCAAAATTTGAAGAAATTTATACTGTATATGGTCCACTTATATTACATTATAAATATTCTCGAACACAAAGTGAATCAAGAAGATCATCCGTATCTAATAATTCACTTTTACAACGTTTACCAAATTCGTCAGATGAATTTTCACATCATAAATTATTAAATGGAATTTTTAATAATTTACATCCATTAACTATTGAACGTTTGAAAGTACTAAGTCTTTCTCATTATAAATTTTTTGCTGCTTCTCATACGACTGCTGCACGAAAATATTCACTTGCTGACATGTCACCATTGACTAAATGGTAAGTTAGATATACATAGATTTCCTATCGTTTTCTTTTTCTGATTATGAAAATCGCATGTACACTCAAGATTAATAGTGTAACACAACTAGAAGAATATTCAGTGTTTTATCCCGAGGGAGCGATATTCCCTCAAGAATTGAATTCTTCCTCTTGAGATTTCCGATCATTGCACTAAGAATTATGTCGCTTGTTCTACTGGAAACAAGTTCCGTTCTCCTGAAGTTTCCAATCGTCTCTTCGGAGATAAAAATCTGGGTAGAATACTGAGAATATTCAAATGCTATAATCACATTGCAAATAACTAATTATGAAGACATTATATTCAGCATATGTTTCTAATATTGTGACATCTTCATGGTGTAGGAAATGTGATCGTTAACGATTATTATTTATATTAAACAATCGATGTTCTTAAATTACATCTGGTATATTATTTAGCAACCTATGGTACAGACTCGAATCCTGTTTTTCTCGATAGTTTTTCAGAATGATGTAAAACGATAAAAAACCAATGTTCTAAACTTTTGATATACACATATTAGAATACATCATAAATATTTTAGAAAATATACCATTCTACTCATCAGTTGTTCTCCTCTAGATTTAGTTTAGACATCCTTTCTCGCTTGCACATCAATCAATCCGTGAATAAGTATGAGAGTACCTAACTTGCTGTTTTATCCCAAGTTAATTATTTTTTTTTCCGCACATATAGATCATGGACAGATAAACTTCCTTTAATGCTTGAACGTTGCACTCAATAAAGTGCAAAATCATATACTAAACAATAGCATATGTCAAATAATTATTTATATGTATATACATTTTCCTACGGATCATGTTAGCAAGATGCAATCATTTTTAAAGAAATGATTCCTGTATGTTTTTTTCAGGATCAGAACATTTTGAGATATAATGTAATTTTGATCATTAAATATTTCGAGTTATGATAGTTCATAATCTTCTTTCGAATACTTTTTTATATAAGACATAAAACTTCATGTCTATATATTATTGCAATATTTCCAGGTCAAGTATTGAATACTTTGACATATTCATCATTTTGAATTGTCTCAAAAAAGCAATTTTTTTTAATTTGACATTGAAAAATTGGTATAATCCATTTTTGACATGCTTTAATTTCATATAGAAAAAAATGTGTACACTACTATTTAATGAAAATGTGTAGGATGATCAATATATTTTATATGATACATCGAATTAATCAAAGCATAAAGAAAATCACATAATCATGATGATGGTAAAAATTAAGCTAAACTTAAAAAATACATATTGAAGATTTATATTTTTCATTCCAGTTTTATTTTTGAACAAAACAAGATCTATTTCTTATGAACAATATGAGAGAATAAATAAAATGTTTATCAATTTTTCAACGGTTGCTCATTTCAAACTAAGATGAATTCGATTGTTTATTTAATAAGTCGGTTAATACTGATTGTTATTGAGCTTATGTTTTCATTATTAGATGGAGAATGAGTACAGATACAAGTCTATCTAAGAATTATTGATCAGATATATTTTCAATTTTATTTAAAAATTCAATATTTCGATAAAAGAACATGCTTTTGACCCAATACTTTCTATGAGTGAATTTTCATAATCGAAACTCCTTGATAAGGCGAAATTTTATGCAATTCTCAGGAACAATACATCTCAATGGATAGAATAAAAGTTATTCTAGCCTCAAAAATAACATTGTCATCTATCAGAAGAGGTAAAATACTGATGACCCTATACCGATGTGATTGAAGTGCTTATAAAAAAATAGTTTTAGCTCGATCAGTCCAACCATTTTGGAGAAAAAGGTGGAAAATTTTTGATTTTCAAATAGATTTATATTTTCTTTTTAATGATGAAAACTTAAGCTCGATAACTTTCAATACTGTTAAATTATTATTCAATAAACAATCAAGTTGATTGTATTTCTTTTTTTAAGAAACAAAAAAAAAGAAGAATCTTAATTTTCTTATATTTAGTTCGACAAATTCATCATCAACACTAACTACACCAGTAAATTTTATTCCAGTAAATCTTCGATTTTTATTAAAATTTACAAATTTAACATCATTAAATATAAGTTCAACAGATATTAAAAATCCATGTCTTGATATTATAATTGATTCATTAATGAATTTAGATACATTAGATATATCATCATGTCGTTCAATAAAATTATTTAATTCATTATTAAAATTATCATTAAAATTAAAATGGCTTAATTTATATAATTGTTGTTTTAATATGCAACAAAATCCAACAATATATCATATATTATATCAATTAAAATATCTTGAATATTTAGATATAAGTAATGATGATAGAATAAATGATAATAATAATATAATAATTGATAATGATAATGATATAAATAAATTTTTACGTGATGATAATTGTTTATTACGTTTAAAACATTTTGATATAAGTGGACAAAAAATAATTTCATCAATATCATTATATAAATTTTTATTAAATCATAAAAATTTACAATTTCTTGGATTATTTTTAACAAATGAAAAATATTCTCAATGTTTATTTGATATAAATGATTTATGTTATTCAAAATATCGTCATTATACATATGATTTAAATCATTTATCAACATTAACATTAACAGAAAATGATTTAATTATATATGAACCATATCTTATTGAATCATTAAAACATTATTATGATCGATCAGGTTTTGTACAAAAAATACTTTATTTTATTTTTTTTCTAACACGTTCATTTCATCCAAAACAACAACATCTTCTTATTGAACTTATACTTTATGTTATGACAATACATACTAATTTACAATCTGTACAAATAGCATCAACAGCATGTATTTATAATTTAACACGTACACCAATAACTGAACAAATACATGTAAAATATTTAGCACAAATTGTTCAAGCAACAATGAATGTTATGGCAACATTTCCAAATCAACAACAAGTAAAAACAACAAAAAGAATTCATTTATATTATATATTTTTTATTTAAGTTACAAAAAAATTGTCTTTTAACATTATGTAGTGATAGAATTTTACATGAGCCACATTTTAATTTCTATTTATTAGCAACATTAGTTATGAATAATTTGCAAAATTATGCAGATTTAGCTATTATACAACCTGGTGTAGCTATTTTATCTTTATTAACAACACGAGTAAGTCAAGAAGATTTGTTATGTTAAATAATTGTGAAAACAGAATCGAAATATGCCAAGATTTTTGCCAGTTCCTAATGAATAAACTGATACTTGTATTCGAAAATGCGATGAAAGTATTCGTGCGAATTCGTATGCAGACAAAAATTTGATCGTATCCTAAAAGCGATAGATTTGGAACGCAATTAGATTGTAATATCAATAAGACAAAGATAAGATTTTTCCTTGATTTTGATTCGCAGTTAGAACTCTTGATTGCCATTTAGAAAACTGTTTCTGGTCAATATATTAACAGACTAGCTGTTGTACTCGTTTGATTTTCACCAGTTTAGCTTTAAAAATGAACCGATCGGAATTCAACTGAAAAGAACACAAACAATCTGCCTCATTAGTTATACCATAACAAAGAACGAAGAGAATCTTGAGGATGATTTTATCTTTTGAAGTTCGCCTGAAAACATGTAGTAAACAGATACTAATTTTCGCTTTTTACGCTTTCGGGAATGATTTAACACTTTTCGAATATTAAAATTATAACATATCTCTTGATGATTGATTACTTTTTTGTGATAGATTTCAACCTAAAATGCAGCGATTATGTTAGACTGTATCAGAGGCTTTCATAGAACAGAATTACTCTGCAAATAATCATTTGAGAACGATTTGACGTTAAAGGCTGATCTTATCTTTTTTTACTGCATGCTATACTGTTAGGTTATATGGTTTCCATTAGATTTTTCATGTATAATCCTTCTAGTATTAAGATATCCAAAATGCCACACTTTTTTCAAATCTTGAATAATTCACGAACACGAAACAATATCGAAACACAGGTTTTGCTATAACATAGAAAACACTTCAATGCATATATCCTAACATTTATAAAATCAATCAATTTTAGTGATATTACCTCTATTTTAAACAGGAGAAGGATAATAATACCCTTTTGTGATCCTAAAAATATTTCAGTCTTACATATTAGAATCAAATTAGAAATGACATTCCAAAGATTGATTTTATGGCAGTTCTTAATCAAATGTTGACTCATATCCGTATTCCCAGCTAGACGACTAAGATCCTTCTGAGTCAAAAATGACCTTAAAAGTATTTCAAAAGGCTTTGATGGAAATGTTCGCGATATGTAGTACCTACGTTAAATATGAAATTTGAAAGAATTTTCATTCATTCCTTAACCTACAGTCTGTAAGAGCTAATCAATATTTTGCAGTTACACAAAATTCTTAATTGATAGATGTTTCGTTTTTATTTGAATATTCTACTAGTGTTATGCAATATTTTTATGAAATGAAATACACATCATTAGATTTGGACTTAGCGTTGTATGAAAAAGTTCATTTATGAAGTTAAAACACACATTTCATATACGGTGAAATAAGTCGAATCTGTCCCTAACTTTACCGTCATGAAATTGCAATAAACAAAATACCTGATAAAAGAAAGGAATGAAATAGATATAATTAATAATACATATGGATAACATCTTTTCTGTTTATAGCATGTCTTAAGTACGTGCATATCCTGATGACAGGACTGGATAAAAAATTTGCTTTATGACAACCGTTGATTTATTATCGACTAAATCATGAGTCAAAGAAAATAATTATTCAAATGGTTGTTCTTTCACAATAATCAAGGCAAATTTTTTCAAATTAAAGACTAGTATTCAACTTGAAATAACCTATAGGAGACACTTTATAAGACGCAATATAACTGTCATAATACTTTTATAGTGAATGTTTTTTCGCACAAAATTTCTTTGAATTTAATACATTTGGATGTTCAACGAGTCTCTTCTATAGCTGCAGATCTCAACATTGAATGATCTTTATCCTTTAAAATAAAATTATTGTTACAAATAATCCAATGTATGATAGGGTTGGAAACATAGCGCTTCACTTAAACCAACAATAGATTTCCTATACTCATATCTCTGATTTTTGTACGTCAGTTTTTAACAAGTGCGAACGGCGTAACTTGTACAGTAAAAATACATCATTATTACAAAACTTCCGAACATTTCCAATCTCCCTCTCTCTCATAATAATAGAAAAGCTCCAGAAATAAAAGTATTAAATTGCTTTTCAAGTACAATTTAATAGTTGTATCTACAGAGAAATGTCGTCATCTCATATACGAGTCCTCTGCCACGAAAAGTTTAATAAAAATATTTAATCTATCTTATTTAAAATCATAACTTCTGAAAGATCTTAATAGTATTATTTTTATTTAAGTTAACTATTGACGAATGTACTCATGTGGGATCAGTAACAAATTTAAAACGTTTACTTCAACTAATCGAACAGCAAATTGATCGTTTGCAAAGCATTCAAATAAGTGAAAACCAACAAATTGTTGCACATAATGATCAATCATCATCATCATTAAATGATATTGACATTACATTAAATAATCCTCAACAATTAACTAGTGATGATACATTACGTTTTTGTTTAAGTTTATTATGGAATTTAACTGATGAAAATGGTATTGTTTGTGAACATTTTATTCAATCAATGGGTTTACAATTATTTCAACGTCTTCTTCATCTATTTTCATCAGATACAATTGTATTAACAAAAATTGTTGGTTTAATAAGTAATATAGCTGAAGTATCACATTTAAAAAGTTATCTTTATTCAATTGATATTGTACCATTAATGCAAAAATATATGAACGAAGCTATACTTGATGTAGCTTTTTCAGCAACAGGAATTCTTGCACATCTATTGTATGAACAAACAGATGACGAAATTAATTTAGAATTATGTCAACAAATGAGAAATGAAATTATGACATGGCAAAATCCACATACAAATATGGTTACATATAGGTATAAATAAAAATATATCTTTACTTATGTTTTGTATAAGATTCCTTAAAATACAGATACTTTTTTTGCTACAAAATTAAAATGAATATAAACATTAAATATTGTAGGATTGATTCAACCTATATTTTAAGTTCTATGTTGCCACTGAAGGCAGTCACGCTCTAACTCGTTACGATGAGATGTGGATATGAACTCGAAAAAAAACAAAAATTTTTCTAAAATATCCAAAAAATTTGCGCGTAAAGAAATCCTCATCCAATAGATGATAAATCAGTTGTGGAAAGACTACTTTCTATCTATACTTCCGACGATACGGAAAGGGATCTCCTTTACTTTTTATGCTCTCCACATTTTACAGTGATTGAAGATGGATTATACAAGCACATTAGTATTGCTGTATCCTATTTACACTTCTGGAGTTATTTTATTTTAAGGTCTTACAGGTTCGTAATCAGAGAACGATCAATATCAAAATTGTCCACGTAATATTCGAATTCTACTGTTAATTTTGTAATTCGAATATTACGTGGACAATTTTGACATCGGACTTCGCTCTAATTACGGTCGTGACACTTTGACTACATTATAAAATAGATAAAATTTTGTATGATCATGTTTTAGTCATCATAATTTCATTTTTTTATATCGTTAATCAAAGAGAATTTTATCTATTGGAAAAAATACTTCTTATTAGAAAATGTACTTTATGATTAAAATCAGCCTATTTATACTGCGAATTAATAGGAAATACTGAGCAAAAAAGTTGTATCTAAAAAAAGAATTAGCACATGGTTAGATATTTCTAAAAATGGCCTTATATTCTTCATTATTTTTAAATCTAGTAAAAAATTATCAGATGAGAATCGTATTGAAGTTGTTCTTTGGTTTATACATAATCTAAAAGTGAATGATCATTGGACGATGATTTCATCGGTTAGTAAGACAAAATCATACCTCATATATACCAGTAATAATTGGCATGATGCGAAGAAAATTTCATGCAATTTATAAATAATCACAGCTGATCATCAAACAGTCCTGTACAAAATTTTATCAATTTTAAAAATCAATGATACATACATATTATAAGCTATTCTTTGTCGATTTTAGAATTTTACATGCTGCATCTTGTAATATTTTTTTTTAATACGAATAAAAAGATAAAATGCAAAAACTAGTCATTCATTATGCTGTTCCAAATACATCCATGGTGGCAGCATTGCGATAATCACATGCAAAAAAAATTTCTATAACATCGTCCTGATAGTAGTGCAATAGCAGTAGATTTTCTAGGAAGAAATTCCACAAACTCATGATTTTCATAAAATCTCTAATTGACTTGTCTAGAGGAAGATACTTAAATTTTTAAATTTTTTGTATAAAAATGAATCAAGAAAGGTTTTCTCTACTATTGAATTTAAGTTTTAAGTATCTCCGTCTAGACAAGCCAATGGCAACTAATATTTTAACCTTGCTAGTTTGGCGATGAGAGCTTTCATTTGACCCGAGTATGTGCTATTTTTCTCACAGACAGTACAAATAATTCTATTGTAAAATATAGATTTGCACTTTGGATCGCGATTATTTTGTTACAAATATTCTACATTTAGATCATTTAAACCATTTTTACCATTACTTTATTGTACAAGAATACCAGTCGTACAATTATGGGCAATATGGGCTATTCATCATGTTTGCAGTACAGATAGTAAATATATAAATTTCAATATAATAAAAAATATCTTTTGTTTTTTTAAATTATTACTTAGGTGTTCGATACACTCGAATAATTTGTGAAGAAAAAATCTATGAAATAATGCAAACTTTATGTGAAAATGAAATATCATCTGATTGTTCTGATACATATATGCTTCAATTACTTGTATCAACTCTTCATCTTCTCAAACCATATCATATAAATCGTCATCAAAATTCTTCTGCTGTTGCTAGTTAATATAAGCTACATTTGTATTCTTGTTTTTGTTTTTGTTTTTAACTATCAAATGTCCATATTAAATCTAATCTTGTAAAAAGAACGTTAACAGTGAATCATATATATATTTTTTTTGTTTCCTAAAAAAAGAAGCCATTTGAGGCGTTTTGGGTGATCTCGAGTGTTTGTTTTCTCTATTCAATCCAGCAGATGTTTTGTTTTGTTTAATTTAATCCCGCGGTTATTTACTGTGCAATTTTTGTTTTTCTTAAATATTCCTTTTGGCTTATCAGGAAACTCAAAAAGAAGTAGTATTATTGTATATAATTTATATGTGTGTGTTTGTATATATATATATTTATGTATGTGTTTGTGTATAACTTGATTAACTCAGCCAGGCATTTCCTTATACGTACAGTCTTTTTTTTGTTTCCTTTTAAAGACTGATTTTTTTATACAAGCAAATAAAGTAGATATTTGGTTATTTTTCTTTTTCAGATATAAATATGACTACACGAGGTCCACAAACTAAAGTACAAAAAGTTATGGTTCAACCTATTAACTTAATATTTCGATATTTACAAAATCGATCACGTATACAAGTTTGGTTATATGAACAAACAGCAACACGTATTGAAGGTTATATTATTGGTTTTGATGAATATATGAATCTTGTTTTGGATGATGCTGAAGAAATTTTATTAAAAAAAAATCAACGAAAAACTATTGGAAGAATTTTACTTAAAGGTGATAATATTAGTTTAATTCAACAAATACAATCAACAGGAACACAAACTAAATGAAATCATTCTGTAATCTAGAACAATAAAATTTACTGTCTATGAAGACATTTTTCTTTTCTTTCTTGGTCTCTTTTTTTTTTCTTGTTGTATTTAATCAAGGAGAATAAATATGTTTGTTATTGTTATCATTGTTATCACGTTAGTCTTTTTTTTTTTTTTGAATAGTATATGATTAAAATAGAAGTCTTTAATCGGTGGGTAAAACTAGATAAAAGAATAGAGAATTTGTTGAATAATGAATATTATTTCTTGAAGGTAGGCTTTATCTTTTTGTTTTGCTAGAAGCTTATAAAAATGATGAATTACTATTTTTAATCATTAATGTCATTTGAAATACTGCATCAAATTATGTTAAGATTATAAAATATTTTACAACATATGTTATCAGTTATAACCTCTATGAATATAGGCTAAAAGGTTGTTATACGATATTTTATTTCTAAAAATGTTAAATAAAATATAATATAGTGAGTTTGGATTATTATATAGTAAGTATTTATTAACAAGTTCGATAAATATATGAAAAATTATTAAATGTTGTACTTTCTATCATAAAAAAGAAAGTGACATATTTATGTCTAAAAATGAATTGAGACTATATTAATCATTCATTTTATATTTATTTTAGGAATATAGTTTTATTTTGTTGAAATAAATTGAGTAAATAAAATATTATGGATCAACGTGCAGGTAATGAAAATGATTCAACATATCAAGGTTTACATATTTTCCAATCCATTGCTAATATGGTTGGTCTACCAATTGATCAATTTAATTTTCTCCTATCTCAAATATTAGCATTAATTTTTGCCATAATTTTTCGACGTTTTCTACCACCTAAACCAAGCAATAGATTTGCACGATATTCAATTGGTAGGATACCTTTGTTTTTTTTTCAATTATATAACAAATTTTAAATAAGTATATAGATAATCTTTTAAGGATATCTCAAGATTAATTATGAAATAAATTAAAATGTAGATAGATAAAAAGAAATTTTTATTTCAATATATAATATTGATTAGAGATCTTGACTGAAATACTCGAAAGATACAGACGAAATTTGCTAATTGTTATTATTAGAAATAACATTCTTACTAATAGAAAATCTTTGTCATGTAAAAAATTAGATAATATTTATTAATTTTAGAGAGTCTTCTTGGTATTGTTATTTGTTATTTCTGTTTCGGTTCACAAATATGGCATCTTATTACTCAATCATCTGTTGTATATTTAATGCTTCATATAATTCCTCCTAAATATTCATATATTGTTATATTCATATTTTGTATGTTTTATTTGAGTGCTGGTAAATCATAATTTTATTAAAATAATAAGTTTTTGGTTGTTTTCTTTTTATTAAAAGTTAATATTCATCGTTTAATATATGATTATGGAAATTATACAATTGATATTAGTGGATCATTAATGATAAATACTCAAAAATTAACAGCACTTGCATTTGCATTCTATGATGGTTATCGTTCAAAACAACAAACTAAAAATAGAAAATCCGATAATAATAAAGAACATTCAATATTAAATGAAGATCAAGAACAACAAAAAATTGTTGATATACCAACTCCTATTGTTTATATTAGTTATATTTTTTTTTTTCATGGAATATGTGTTGGTCCATTATGTTTTTTTAAAGATTATTGTAATTTTATTGAAGGACATAATGTACTGGTTATACCAGTAGATAAAACAACGAATGAATTATCTGATAAGCAAAATTCAGTAAAAATACAAAAACCATCTGTATTTTGGCCAGTTGTAACAAAAATTGCACAATGTGTTATTTGGGCTTATATACTTATAGTTTATACACCATACTATCGAGTAGAATATAATTTAAGTAAAGAAATGATAAATTCTTCATTTTTTAAACGAGCTTTTTTTCTTGCATTTTCAATGTTTTGTGCTCGAGTAAAGTATGTATTTATAAATAAAAATTATTTTTTATTATTATTTTGTTTTTTTTTTCTTAGATATTATTTTGCATTTATTTTATCAGAAGCTATTAATAATGCAGCTGGTCTTGGTTTTAATGGTTATGATAAACATGGTTTACCAAAATGGGATCTTTTAACAAATGTTAAACCACTTGAATTAGAATTAGCAACAAGTTTAAAAGTTATCATAGATGCATGGAATATGCGTAAGAATGAATAAATAGAATTTGATTTATTTCATTGAATATTGTGATATATACTTTTTCTTTTTATTATGTAAATATAGAAACATCTGTATGGCTTCGTCGTGTTTGTTATGATCGAATACAAAAAGGTCGAACATTAGGTGTATTTGTTTTATCGGCACTTTGGGTAAGAAAAGAGAGATTTCGAAAAAAGACTATTAAGTATCATCTTATAAGATTTGATTACAAGGTTAATTTCAAAAGTCTTTCTATTGTTATTTTAAATATCACAAAATGAATAAAAGTTTGAATAACTAAAAGGATCTGTTTTTATTATTATTCGTGATTTCTTTTTTTCATTGTAACCAATGTTAAATGGTAGACATAAGTACTACATTATTGGCCTTTGTACTTCAATTAGAGAATGTCTCATATTAAATGCATACAAAAAAAAAAAGAAAGTTTTGAAATTAAAACACTTTTTTTTTCATTAATTATTCATAGAAATTTTATTTATGATAGATTAAAAATCGTTTAATTGTATTTAATACACAATTCTTATCTAGAAATAATACTATTTTATATGTATGTAAATCAATTCAATATTTAAATAAATAAATGTCAATTTAATGTGTAGAGTTCAAGGTAAAAATTTAACATTTTTGCATGTTTTTATTCTATATAATTAATACTATTCAACTTTTAAACTTAATAATATATTTAATATAACATTCATATTTTATTTTTAATTAAAAAACAACCTTTTTTTGTACATATTTCTCATGGGATTGAGAATAAGAATACTTGTAATTATCTTTATATTTATTTATATTAATACTCTATCATAGAATTTGATTATATTATTAAAAAATAATTTCAATTGTTTTGTTTTAGCATGGTTTTTATCCGGGTTATTATGTATGTTTTATCTCAGGAGCATTTCAAACTTATGCTGGTCGTGGTATTCGACGACAAATTCGTCCATATTTTCAAAAGAATCAAACTAGAAAATATATATATGCATGTCTTACATGGTTAGGTGCTCATATTGGATTATGTTTTAGTACAGCACCATTTGTTTTATTAGAAATTCGAAAAGTTTGGTATTTTTATAAAACATGGTATTTTGTTGTACCAATCATATCGATTCTACTTGCATTAACATTAAATGGTGCAAGTTCAAAATCTAAAAAATCAAGGAAACTATCAAAATCACATTGACAGTGTTATTTTTCTTTTAAATAAAAATATTTTTTTCGTATTGATATGATAGTCTATTTCTAAAAAGACTCTATCTTTTTCTTTTTTAGTCATTGTTATAGTCATTGATATAATATTTCAATAGAATCATAAAAGTAGAAAAGTTTATCATTGGATTGAGATGTTCATCAGATATTGTATGAAGGTGTTATGGCATACATCCTGTATATTTGTGCATGCGTGCGAGAAAAGATCGTACGTGTTTTTTCAAAAGTTGTCTGTTTTATTTCCTCTCTTGATATATCTCATGATGAAGGTTATTCATGTAGATCTACACCTCGAGTGAGTGTGAAAAAGAAAAAAAGATGAATAAAAAAATAAAAAAAAGAATTTTTTTCTCTCTCTCTCTCTTCTTATCATCATTATTGTTAATGATTGAAGTTGCGTAATAATACTGATCATCATTGACTAAGTGTAAAAACTTCATCATAAATATATACAAACATTCAAAGATCATCGATCAATATTGTTATAACAGGTCAAAATCATGATTAAATGAACTTTAATATTTGAATAAAACTTGCATGATAATCGAGGGGTAATAATAGCATAATGGCACGTCCATTGTATGCGTTACAGGAATGTATATTTAGTTGATCCTGAAAATCATGTTTTTTCTTCTCGTACGATAAAACGAAACAAAAAGAAAAAAAGAAAAAAAAAAGGGAACATAGCAATGTTGATTCTTGATATCCCGAGAGATTCAAAGAAGCAAGTAAAAAGACCGTCGAAGCTGGCCGTAGTATTTCATTTTCTTCTCTCTCTCTCTCCCCCTTTGCCTATGATGCTGATGCATTCTCACGAGTCAGTACGAAGAATTTTTCTTGTGCTCTTGTTTTTTTTTTCTCTTATGCAAATATGTTTCCATCATCAGAGAGAAAGAGAGAAGTAGTATCACTTTAATCATATTCACTCACGGTAGTTAGTAATAGTAATGTTGCTAGTGAAAAGAGAGAGAGAGAGAGAGAGAGAGAGAGGGTAACAGTCAAAGAAAAAAAGAAAAGATATTGCAATGATAAAAAACAGAATTCATTATGAGAACAAATAGAATCCGTCATTCAATTGAGCATATAACTATCAACAATCACACGAACAAAATCTATCGATCTTTTAATTCTTTTTTAATAAAATTGAACAAAATTATTGGTTAATATGGAATAGATTTATGGTAAGTTTTTCTTTATTATAGTTCAAATTTCAGTAGCATAAAAAAAATGAGTAACAACACTAAACACACGCATATATATGTGCTAGAATATAAAGTAATCGGATCTGTACAAAATAAACCTTCACTATTATTGAGTCAATAACGAACACACACGCACGGATTATTACTTCAAGTGAATTTCTATCTTCGGATGAGTTAATTATTCTTTTTCTCTTTTTTGACATGAGGTTTCAAATCTCTAGTCAGTTTTCTGGCTTTTTTTCTTACTTATCATTGTTGATATTTGACAAGAGATTAGTTTTTCTTTCAAGCTTCATCATCATCTACTTTTTTTTGCTGTCTTCACACTATCGAACAGTTTGATGACCTTCATCCTCATGTTGCACATCTGTTGCTACAGTATAACAAAATTATCATCACGAATCAATATGCAATAGTTCTAAATGATAAGTGTATGTGCAACTTCTTTTTCTTTATTTTTTCTATAAATATATGTTATGGATATCGAGTACTTCTCTTTTGTTATAATGGTTATACTGTCATCACTCGTTTCATTTGTACATCTATGCGCTCGTTCGTGAAACATACCATTGTGACAAGTAAAACGAACAAGGGTGCGCGTGCATATAAATACTGTTGACAACAAGAGAAAAAGATAGACAGTAATAGCCGATAATAAATAGCAAAACTATAGATTGTTACTTACCATGGAGCAAGGGCCGAAACCAGCATACTTCTCTTTCTCTCTCCCTCTCTCTCTCTCCCCTTCTCCGTTATATCGTTCTCTAAAAAAAAACAGCTGCACCGGCGACTTATAGTGGCGGTGGGCGCGACGCCATACATAGAGAAATAGAACAGAGTAAGAGAAAAAAAGAGAATCTCATTTTTTTATATGCTCGTTGCCGTTTATACGTGTGTGTGCGTGGTTGTCAGCAGCAGCAGCAGCAATAGAAGACAGTAAAGGAAGAGAGAAGAAAAAAGTTATTTCATCAAAAGTGGCATCAAGCTACTACCGCCATCATGTCATCTATCGATCCGTAACTTGTACAAATCAAACTTTAGTATTAAAACAAAAAAAATAAAATAAAGAAATTCGTTTATTAAACGTCTTCTGAAAGAAGGTCATAAACTATTGTAGACAGGTAAGGAAGAAGAAAAAAAACCTTCGGATATTATTATTTCATCATATATACACACGTATGTATATATATATATATATACATATTACCTTCGCATATCTTTTATTTTTTTCTGTCCGCGTGTGTATTCATGATTCGTCATTGATGATTAAAACCGTGAAGCTAAACATGTATGAGTATATATGTTTATGTGAAAGCATCTTTTTAGACCATAAAAAAAGAAAAAGAAAATGAGAAGAAAAAACATTACACATACATTTATTGTTCGAATAACATTGAGCAATAGATAAAAAAAAGAAAGAAAACATGTACACACGTATGTGATATAACGATTACTGACAGCTGTTCGATGAAGGTAAGATTTGTATTTTACAGGTGAGTTCATTCAATTTTGTTTGCTTAGTATTTAATTAAATTTCCTTTTTCTTTTTTTTTTTACATAAATTATTAAAAACTTTTTTCCTTTAACATAATGTGATCTATAAAATTAGTATATACATATTACTTTAGTAATTGAGAAAAATCATCATATCAACTGTCTATTTCTTTCTTCCTGTTATATGTCAGTCGTCTAACCTTGCCTATGTATCATTGTCATTGCTTGTTTTGTTGCATATTTTTTTGTGTTCATTACTCATCTGTCGTCTATATTAATTCCATCCATCAACTCTTTCTATTTTTTTTTCTAGCACATATGAGAATAATGACAGTGATATAAACAACATTTAATAAAAAAAAAGAAAAAGAAAGCAAGAAGTAGAAAATAAGAAATAAAATATTGTTCAATGAACCAATATATCAAGTTCTAAGCACGCATAGAGAACTTCATAAAATAACACCATTCTTTTGTTTTCTTTTTTTACTTTTATCTTTCATTTGTATGTCTACTACTTTCTCTTTTTTTTATATGTATAAATGTTTGCGATAATCGAACATGAAGTAATTTTAACATTTTGACATTATTCTACCGATGAAAAAAGAAGAAAAAAAAGAAAGAGAGAGAGAGAGAAAGAAAAGTACACGCGCAAATATCAATTGTGAAGCTGCAAGAAAAAAAAATGATGGTAATTCTCTTACACATACACATACAATATAGTGATGTTACGTCGATAGCAAGGAACTTGGGGCGTCGACGACGTTATTCTTTACTCGTCTCTCTCTCTCTTTTCTGTTATTCGGGTAGTGGTGTATTTGACACATGAGTGTGAGTAGTTGTGCTCTTCTTTCTTTTCTCTTCATCTTATGTCGATGGAATGAAAAGAAGAAAAGAAGTAAATGAGTCCTTGTTAAGTTGAGCAACTTATATAACAATGATCATTGATCAATGTTCATGTTAATCATATTTTATAGTTTATTTTCATCAAAATTATACATCATTATTATGTTAAATCTATTTGTTTAAAATAATTCGTATTATTTTTCTTTTTTTCAATATGATAACAACAAATAGATATCAATGTTATATTAAAACCATATCCGATTACCGCTTATATGAGTACAATCTTATATAAATATTTCCACTTTTATTATTCTAAATGTATAAGAAAAGAAAGAACCTTCAGCAGTATCCATATCTATACATCTCATCACCCGCCTACAGAAGTAGGCGCACATGTCCATTGATAGAAAATTAAAACAATAGAGATATAGATATATCGACCTTGTATTCGATATAGTACTTGTTCTTGACAATGTACAAAAAAACTTAACGGCAAGTTCTATATTTAGATACAATAGTTGTTAGTTCGTATACTAATTTATATGTGAGAAAGATATTAAAAAGAAAATAAATGAGAATATGTTGATGTTTTAAGAAAAGTGAGATGTATGCGTGCGTTCAACAGAACACACTATACGCATGATTTATAGTGCGCAATGCGTGAATGAAATAGATGATCAGTAATAGAACTTTCAAAAAAAAAAAAGACGAATGAGTAGCATGTCAAATAAAAAAACATAAAGGAAAATAAAATAAGAAAAGTAAATAGGAATTGTTTTTTTTTATTAAGAAAATCATGAAATATATTTTATAGGTTTGTTATTTTGAGGTTTCTATTATTCTAACAATTATTCATTATGCATCATATGATTCTATTTCATTATCCCTTTACTATCGACATCATTAGTTTCACGTTTGTGACAAACTTTGATATTGATCAAATTACACTATTATTCTAGAATTGCCTGTTTGTCACTCGTACCATAATATTCTTTTCTTCTTATTCGTTTTTGTTTTTGTTCTTATAGTGCTTAATAGACTATAAAATGTCAATTACTTTCGACATCCGTCTTAGCTTTGCTATTTCACTATATGTATACATATATATGCCTGTGCATGATGGTAGATTACTAATAGACTTCATCAAGGTAGCATCGGTTGGTTTGTCCTTGTTTGTCAATTCTCGTTTTCATTCCTTTTTTTGACAACATATTATATATACATATATATGTACAAATATATTTCTAGATGTTATATGACATTAAACAAAACTATTTTCATAAAATATGTATTAAACTCATTTATACACAATGAGGTTTCGACGATAATTTATAAACAGTGCCATACATTTATATCTGACAAACAGTGAACCTTGTACATGTCTTTCAGTTTTACTACAACAACCGTTGATCCTCACGGTACTCATCATTCGTCATCGAACAGTATGCATCATCAACAATTTCTATCACCATTAACTGGTTCTTCATCATCTTCAACTGGTGGATCACCAACAACAGCCGCACAAGTTCAAGCGGCTGCTGTTGCTGCTCAAGCAGCTGCTAATATGCCATTATTAACATCAATAGCTAATGTTAAAGATTCACGTTGGCTTACACTTGAAGTATGTCGAGAATATCAACGTGGAAAATGTACGAGATCTGAACAAGAATGTAAATTTGCCCATCCACCAACACATGTTGAAGTCAATAGTGGCAAAGTTATTGCTTGTTTTGATTCACTTAAAGTATGTAAATAATATATTAAATATTTAATATCTCGTTTTTATTCACTAATAATTGAAATAATCATAAATTCAATCTATTAAAAGAAGTGTATGATTATTTTTTCTTTTTACTTCTTAAGAATCCTTATAAAACATAAGATATTAAGTATAAAAAAAAAAAAAACTCATTAAAAAAATTGTTTCATTATAAGAATTAGTTTTACAATAAGGACATCTATCTCGTTGTTAGTTCAGTGATTAAAATCAGAAAAAAAAGAGAGAAAGATCGACCGTTGATTGTTTATTCTGTTTATCTTGTTCATTCATTCACGAGAGCTATTCTATTTGAACATCGTTGAATATAACGACCTTTAATATGAGTAGATATGATATATATACATATGTATATACATATACGAAGAAAAGAGAGTGTGAGAGAGAGATGATTTAAAAATCAACGTTTATTCATTTTTTTTTAATATTACGTACGAGTGAGAGGACAGATGAGAATGACAAAGTAAAGGTTTTATATTAGTTATCGAAGGCGAGAAAAAAAAGAAGCGAATAGAAACATCTATCTTTTTGAATTATCATCATTATGATTCAAAACTAAGTGAAAAAAAAGACATGAGATGAGTCTTGAGCAAGTAAGTTTGAGAAGAAAAAAAACTTGAAGAACTTTTCTTATCTTAAGTATACAAACATATTTAAACTCTTATTTTATATCATAAGACTATTAACGATGAGTAGCAACAATTCTCCACAGTCAACAAAACCTTCTGTATGCATTTATTTTATCATGATAATTTTATTAAATTAATTTGAAATTTTTTATTTAATATTTTTATTTCTTATTATCTTTATTAGGGTAAATGCAATCGTACCAATCCACCGTGTAAATATCTTCATCCACCACAACATTTACGTGACATTTTACTTCAAAACGGACGCAATAATCTTATACTTCGTAGTATTGGTAAAAATTTAAAAAAAAAACCTTTTTTTAATTTCTATTAAATTATGTTATTTTTTAAAGCTATGAATATCGCTGCTAATCAAGCTATTTATCCACCAACAGCAACTCATTTACAATATCCAAATGGTGCTATTATTCAAAATCCTTTACAACAACATCCTTCAATCGTAATAAAATTTTATTTTGTTTTTTTTGTAAGAAAAAATAATCATTTTATTTTTTTAAGGCGTCCTATCCTCATATGGGTCCGGCCGGCCCGGCTCAATCAACATTATTATTTAATTCGGCTGGTCAAGCTTTTAGCATTCCTTTACATGCAGCTCATTTACAACAAATACCACACAATACAACTACAGCTATGTATGGTCCAGATGGTACGCAATATTTTCAACCGGTGACACAAATAACAACTCAACCAACTGGACCAAAAATAACACGTACTGATCGTCTTGAAGTATGTTTTCTAGAAAAAATAAAACACTTATTTTTTTCTGATTATTCCCACTATTCTTTTTTAATCCTCTTATTAAAATAGTGGTAAGTGAGTTTTATAAATGTCTATCTAGCAGCAAGGCGCGCAAAAACTATATTCATATAATTGCTCCATCTGCACGCTGAAGCAGCTAGTACAGAAAAATCTAGAGTTTATTATTAAACAGCAAACTAGTCGGTTAGTAAAACAGTTATCTTCCCTGCCATATTCTTTTGAGCTCTGAGCTCTTGTTTTTTTTTATATTCACTAATCTGCTCTGAGCCGTTCTCGTATCGCCATTGTTGCTGCTCTATTACTATAAATAAAAAAACAAACCAACCAAAATTGGGAGCATGTATCTCGCTCATAGATAAATATATGTAAATATATATATATACATATTTATATTCACGTTGCGCGCTCTCGTGCAGCTTTTTTTTCCTTATTTATTCTGCTGCTCGATTTTCTATTTCAAAATATGGTTATGGTGACAGCAGAAAATCAAACAAAATTTTCAATTCTATAGGTTTATTCGAATACAAATTCCAATCATGATGCTATAAAGGTTTGTTATTATATTTATATAGACATGGAATATCTGTATTTTATATATGTATGCTTGTCTTTTCATATGACATACTTCATTATTTTCCTTTCCCTTTATTCACATTTCTTATACTAAACTGATATGTATCCCATTTAGTCTTACCTTGAACTTGACACATTATATGTAAGTGATAAGATCGTTAATTTTTACAAAAAATAAATTGAGGGCAGCTTATTCTTTGAAAATAGTAGTTATGGTCACTACCCTGCACATATTCTTTTTAACATTTATGTGTGTCTGTGTGTTTGAATATTTATGTTGTTTTCTTTATACTTAGTATCTATGCATTACACGACTAGTTTCTTTATCCTCTTTGCTTATTGCTTGCTTCTCTAGTTATTATTTCTTTATATACATATATATATATATATTCTTTCGCATGTTTTGTGCATTCTTTTGTTCAGCTTGTATTGGTTTTATTTGTAGGTATGTTCTGATTTTCAGCTTGGACAATGTTTGTATACATTAGAAACATGTCAATATGCACATCCACCAGCACATTGTCCACTTGATGCAGATGGTCTTGTGACTGTTTGTGTTGATTATGTTAAAGGAAAATGTGCTCGTGAAACATGCAAATATTTTCATCCACCTGATCATCTTGTTGCACAATTGAAAGCTGTTAAAGCACAATCAGCTGCGGCTGCTGCACAAGTTTATTCAGCAGCTGCACTTCAATATTCACCTCAAACTATTCAATTTGTTCAACCTCTTGCATTAAATAATAGTCAAACGATATTGACTGCACCACCTACTACCTATGTCTATCCTCAACAAACATCTATTGCATCTGCTTCTTCTTCGCCATTGGTATGCTTTTGTATCCCTTTGCATGCTTCAATAAATAGCTTAAATTTTTAATTATTTTAATAACCAATAATTATATAAATTGATAAATAAAATAATTATTTTAATTATTCATATTTTTATTTTTTTTTGTTTTAGCAACAACAAAACGTTCCGGAAGATGATGGTACTTATACAAATGGTTTTATTTCATCTTATCAACATTATCCAGGACAAATTCAAACAATTTATACACGAGCACCATCTGTTGATTTAAAAGAGGTAAGTTAAAAATAAAATTCTATAAAAATCTAATTTTTTTTATTCTGTAGACATCATTAATTTCTTCAACAAATATTTCAAATGGTGATGCAACATCATCATCAACAACTGATATTAAGGTTGGTAGAAAGAAAAAAAAATTTTCTTTTTCTCTTTTGGTTTTATTTTATAATTTTTAATAAATAATGTCATTGTGCAGCAAGCAGTAGCCTTTTTCTTTTCTGCCGTTGCCTTCTGTGAACGTGATGATATTGAGCTTTATTATAACAACATACTATTCTTTTTTTAGTCAATCGCACGATTTAGTTAAAACAAAATAAAAAAAAAAATAATAATAACGAGAAGAATATCGTGCGTGCTTCAGCTTGTAAAATATTTAAAAAGAAAACGACCAATGCACGTAACAGAAGTTCTTTTAGTTCGACTTATATATATATATATATATGAAAAATTTCAGTTAATAACAGTTTTATTATCAATCCAAAAAAAAAACCAACAAATTAGCAGCTTATTGTTTTGTTTTATTGTTATTTTTATTCTTTTGTTTGTATTTGCTTGTTGCACACACAATCTTTTCTCTATTCCTCTTTTCTACTAATCTAGGCAGTGATCGATCCTGTCAGCAGCAGCAGCATCACACAGCAGACGAAAAAACGACCGCTTGAAGACGATACTGCTACTACCGGTGCCTACCTGCAGCTGGTATTGCACATATGCTTTTTAATCCTTAGTTTGTTTATTTATTAATTTTTGCTTTGTTGTACGTATAAAACAAACGGATCAAACCACAATATGCTTTTATATAATCTTGCTAGCTTTATTCTTGCTTTTATTTAAAATTTAATCAATATTTATTTTGTGGTTTGGTCAGTTTTAATTTGAATGCTTTATTATATAAATAAAGCAAAACAAAAAAGAATAAATTAATAAATAATCCTTTTCCCTTTTTTTTTTATAAATAATAAATTTTTTCTTTTTAAATTAAATAAATTTGTTTTGTTTTTTATTTTAGCCACCTGGAGCACAAATTATTGCTGCACCACAATATATTCAACAACAACAAGCACAACAACAACAACAACAACAACAACAAACAAATGTAGCTGCACAACATCAAAAACGTTCAGCAATTGCTGATCCTAAAACTGGTATACCAATGGCTGCTTATCCAGTAACAGCATTTTCCTATCCATCACCATCACCATTACCAATGCAATTTCAACAACCTTATTTAACTGCTGTTCCTATGACTTGTAAGTAAAACGATTATGTTAAGCATGAGAAACCTTATTGTTATTTTCTTTCGTCTGAATGCTTAAATCCCCTCATATACAGATTTACCATCACCTGAAATAGTCGCCGCTCAGGGTGCTCTTGTATCTGTGGGTTCATCTTATGTAACTTATATTGATAAAAAAGGACAAGTGAGAGATATTTTATTTTTATCATGCATGTTAATAAACATAGGAAATAATTGTTTTCTTTTTTTTTATTTTTTGTTTTTTGCATATGCTCATTATTTTATTCTTTTTCTAATATTTGTTCAGCACAAAATCAAATAAAAAGTACGTACAAATTATTGAGAGATAATAATAGTTAGTTATACTATTTCGACTACGTACTAAATGGGTTTTTTTTTATTTAGTTTTTTTTTCTGCATGTATTATTTATATTTTTCTTCTTAGAATATGTGTGTTTATTTAATGCATGTTGCATGATGTTGACATATACACACACACATGAATTTATTTTGTTTTCTAGTTACTGGATATACTTCCCATATGCCGAGACTTTAAATTACATCGTTGTATGAGACCTCAATGCAAATATGTTCATTTATTTGAAGGTAAAAGAATCTTAATAATAAAAATTTATTTATTCTTTTTGGTTGTTTTATTATTTAGATTTTGTGGAAATTAAGAATGGTTATGTATCTATCTGTAAAGAGGCTATTTTGGGAAATTGTTCTACAAATCGATGTAAATTTATCATATTTGTACTGAAGAGCTTCAACGACAAATTTTTTCTTTTAATTATAACAAAAAATGGTATTCAAATATTAATGTGTCTACTATAACCACCGTTAACACAAAAAATTATTCATATTAGCCAAGTTTTTTTCTATTTCATCTTTCCTTTTCTTTTTCTATATGTTCTTAGAAACAAGTACGTATGTCTTTTGTTTTTTCTTTTTCTTTTTTTTTTTTTTCTACATACATAAACACATTTGTCTTTCTTCTTCATTCATACACATATAAAAAAAACATGTATCTTTATTGTTTTCTTTTCTTTATGTTTATGATTTATACATATATTTTCTTTGTTTATATGTTCGTTTGTCCGTTGTTCCCAGTTTGTGACGAAAAGTTTTACAGTATATACACATAGATGTATAAAGAGAGAAACAAGCGATCTATAATCAGCAGTTAATACTTTTTTTTTTTTTGTTTTGTTTTTATATGTTTATTTATCATTATCTTTCTTTTTTCTTTTTTGTTTCTTTCTACTTCTTGCAAAAAAAAACCAAGAATAATTTGTATTTCTTTTCTAAAATGATTTAATTAATTTGTATTCGCAGAAGAGAGTAAAGAAAATAATTCGAGTATGCACGTATCGGAAACAACAAAATAAAAAAAAAGTAGACAATAGAAGTGAGATGATTTCCGGTGTATTGAATTCTTTTTTTCTTTTTCATTCTTCTGTTTATGTATTTGTACCCTGTCTAAGAATATATATATAGTCACTCGTCTTTCTTAGCTACACATTCCGTCATCTTTCTTTTCTAATTTTATAGACAGAATAGTAGTAGCTCTAGTTAATTGAACTAAGTAAAGATGAGAAATCAGTATCGAGTTGTTCAGTTTTATATATATATATATATATATGTGTGTTTCTTAATAGCAGTTTGTTATTTCTCTGGTGCAATAATGATGTCCATCAATATCCCTTACAAAATCAAGAAGATCAAAATAAAAGAGAAAAGCTTTCTAACTCTCGGATAAAAAAAAAGGAACAAGTTAGACTCTCGTGCGAACAGTGTTCTGAATTGAACTGTTTTTTGTTGTTGTTTGTTGTTTGTTGTTTTCTAAACTTTTTGCAATATACTCTTATTAAAATAAACATAAAACGAGTGTGCTATATGATCTCGTTTTTTTTTTAATGTGTGTATTTTGTTACTGGTGCTATTCCAGTTACTCTTTTCTTTTTCTGTGCGCAAGATAATTCGTCTTTTTTTCTTATGTATGTGTGTGTGTGTTCATAAGTCCATAAAAAAATAAAATAAAATAAAGAAAATAATTTATTCTATACTTCTTTTATATGTGAATAAAAATTAATTCTTATATATATATATTGGCTAATAATACTTCTGGGTTATCTTTATTCATATAGAATGAAAGGATGTTAAGTTGCCCAATGATTGATTCTATTGTATAATCCTTAAAAATCTTTTCTGGTTATAATTCTTTTATTGTTTCTACTCTACGTGTTTTTTTTTATATATTGTTTGTACGTGATTTGCATTATGATTATTATTGAAGATCGAGGGTTTGTAAGTACTAGAATTTTAATTAAAAAACAATTCGAATTAGAAATATTCTCAAAAGGGAAATTGATTCTCATATTTTTAAAAAATTTTAATATCTGAACGAGAATATAAATGGAACAATTCTCATATGTAAACATATCTGATTCACCCTAGATACTGTAGACTAATTTGTAAAATAATAATCTGCATACATTCACAAGTGTATTGTAAAGCATAAACTATCTGTCTGCCAATTTGAAAAATTTCTTTTTAAATACTAAAAATTACATGTATAGGTTAGTTATGATTCATTAACTGTTCTGGAATCATATGATGAAATTGTCGGTACGATTTATCATTAGCACTTTGCAAATAGTGTTTTTTTTTTGTTTATCAAGTTTCGATTTTCAAAAAAAGGTGTTCTACCATATTCATTATACTTTTTTAATATATAAGAAATTGTTTGAAATGCAAAATTTCATTGCAGTATTTACTCGAAAGAGTTTATTTCATTCTATCAGAATATACACAAATTCAATTTCTATTGCATAATAATCTCAAATATTTATGTAGGTATTTTTGCATCATAGGATTATTCTAATTGAATTTTGTAATTTTCACCTTCTGGTTATAAATAATAAAGCTCGATAAGACTAATAAAACCTTCAAATCATTCATGTTTATGACTCTCTATTGTTGAAATATGATTAATATTCTATCGAGAAAAACAAATAAGTTTATCAAATTATTATTGATTTATTATCGTAATAAATTTATTATGAAGTTTCAAAGCTTTGATAGTTAAGAATTTAATTGCTAGTATATGAAAAAAAAAGCCATTCTAATCGCAGTATTAAGTTTACATAGAAGTCATGAAAATAAGAATTTTTCGATTTAATTTCTTTTTCTTTTTATGTAAATACAAATATTCATACTATATAATTACAATGATTTTTCCGCTTAAATACAAACGTATCTCTTAAAGTATCAATATTGCAAAGCAATTAAAAAAAATAATTAGAATTTGAGTAGTAATAGATAATATTGAAATACAATATCCGTAACAATTATAATAATAACTTAATTTTTCAGATAGAAATACATACAATTAAAAATATAGGAAATGATTGATTGTTTCCTACGTATTTATTCAAATAATCAAATTACAAAATTTCAATATGAAGTTCGATACGTTGAATAAACTGTAAAATATTCAGAAAGTTCGTTTCGTGAACTATTGAATTTCTCAAAACACTCCTGAAATAACTTGTTTTTATAATAATAAAATATCAATCAGTATTGTCAAATTATTTTACAAAATAAAAATCAAATTTATTCTATTTTGAAATGAAAAAAAAGAAGGAAAAGGTTTATTATTATTTTTTTAGTTATAATAGTAATCAAGACAAGTATATGAATAGATTCAATAATTTCCTTTTGATATATTCAAGTACTATTTCTATCACATTTTTGAAAGACGAGACTTTCTTTTTAACATCTAATTTCCTATTCATTTTTAGTTCTGTAATTCAACAATGTCTTGTCTTTTGTATTATTATTCTTTATTATCTTCGATTGACATTCTTTTTTTTCTTCTTCTTCTTCTTCTATAATAATAATTATAAGTTTTGTGTCTTATTTCAACATCATATGAATTATTGTTGTGTTTCTTTTTTAAAGATAAATTTATTTGATTAAAGACTTGTATTTTGAATAAAACAACGTTGTTATTATCTATATTTAGATCATAGATAGTAACGGATATAATTATGTGTCTCAATAAACGGTGTGTGTGTGTATGCATTTCTTTTTTCAAAAAATATTATGTCTTCATTGACAATAAGCACACATGTCAGAATGCTTTATTTTGTTCGTTTTTTTTTTCTTATAGTATTTTTTCATCACGTTCTGTTTTTGTTTATAAGACACAAGTGAAAGGAAGTAAGAAGAAAAAAAAAAAAAGTGAAGAAGGTGCGCTCATAAAATTACAGTTCATGCACACACACACATACAAATATATATATATATATAATGAATAGAAGGATGACATATGCACGAACAATAAATGAAATAATTGGACGTTTTTTTTAAAGAGAAAATCTTTAGATTTTTTGTTCAGTATATATATGAATTAAGTATGAACGAAAAAGGATTTATATTCTTTTTTTTTTCTTTTGTTATTCGACGACGAGACGGAAGACGAGCGATGTGTGTTTCATCGCTTTTAAAGGGATAACAAAAAAAAAAAGAAAAAGAAAAACAAATATGAGATAATTTTTTATTTTTTGACTAGAAAAAGAAGATCAATGTTTATGTGAGCTCATTTCATATTTGGACTGGATAAAGGGATGAATTTCAATTTTAAGCAAAAAAAATTAGTAATAGATGTCGATGGAATGAGAAAGGATAGATTGCACAAAAGAAGAAAAAAACGATACATATACATATTGATGAGATACACACACGCATACACACAACAATAAGCATGAAAAAAAAATGACTAGATAGCAAGACGATGAGCAAGTTTCAGACGAGTAGATTCAAGTGTTGGATCGTCATTTATTGACGAATATTGAGAATTAGGAGGAATTACTGATGTTGGAGGATTTGTTAATGAAACATTTGATGTTGATGAAAGAGATGAAATAGATGAAGAAGATGATTGTTGTTGTTGTTGTTGCTGTTGTTGTTGTTGAGTTGATGTGACATTAGATTTTACATCTAAATTTTATTAGAAGATATTTATCGAATAAAATATTTGAACTGAAGTTAAGAAAAAGATTATCAAATATTAATATAAAGACTTACATGCTGAATTTGTATTACCAAATAATGATGAAATAAATGAAGCATTTGATCGTGGTGTCATTGGTGTATTTGAATTTGATGGAAGAGAAGTTATTACAGGTGTATTTGTTGAATAATTACCACTAGTTATAGATCGATTTTCATTTGTTTGTTGTTGTTGTTGAGAGGATGATGGTGGTCGTCGTTGTTTAGCTAGACGTTCTTTACTTGTTAAAAAAAGTGCTTGAATTTCTTCACATAATTTTTTAAAACGTCTTGCTTGTCCTATTAAAAAAAAAATAATATTTTTAAGAAAAAGATCTTTTATTTTTTTTAATACCAGTAATAAGTGTAAATGTCACATAATATGTATCAGGTGATGATGAATCAATAGATTTAACTGCACAAATTTCAACATGAAAACGTATATTACGTTGAAACATTGATGAACGATCTGGTCGACGATATTCACATCGATATTGTGTACCCGATAAAACGTTATGTACGAGATCAGGAGTCTTTTTATTTTTGAAAAAAGAAAAAAAAAGAGTATTTTTTATTTTTACTTTTTTAACTTACAGATAAAAATGCATGAATAAGATCAGTTTTAATTGTTGCTAATGGTCGATCTTTAACAACAATCATATGATGATCTTCTTGCATAGCATCAATAATATGATGAAATAATGATTTTTTTGTTGCTTCTGGTGTTGTACCATATTGTGATGGAGAATTTGATGTTGTTGAACTATCACTTTCAGTTACTTTAAAATAGAAAAAAAAAAGATATTTTCAAAAAAAAATAATAATAAAAATTTTTACATAAAATTTTTGGTCGTCGATGAAATCTAGGTGTACCAACATTTTGAAAACTTTGTTTTAAATTATTTAATTTATGTCTCCATTGATTATTATTTGGTGTTTGAGGAATATTTTGTTGAGATGGTGGTGATAATTCCATATTCATTGATTCTGATGTTTGTGGTAATGGACTTATTGGTGGTGGTATAGGATGTCGTCGAGATGTACCATTATTAATTGAATTATCTGTATTAACAGGCGAATATGATTGTTCACTATTTATACTAATTGATTGTGTTGATGGTTGTGTTGTAAGAATATTTTCATTTTGTGATACTGTTGATGTATTACGATGATGACGATGTATATGAGAATTTTGTGTTGATGATTGAGATGTTGAAGATGTTTCAACAGATGATTTATTTGTAGTAAATGTTGTCATTTTTGTAAAAACATCTTTTTTTATTATTGTTGGTGATGAACATGGACTAACAGATGGTGTATTATTAGCTGATATTGTTTTATTACTAAATTTAACAAAAAAAAAAAAGAAATTTTATCAATTTGTTTGTTTAGTTTTTTTGTGTAATTATAATACGTTATATTTGAATAAAGTTGTCGTCTTGGTACTAATGGTGAACCTTCAGCAAGTTGACCAACAATACCTGATCGATGTGTATTAGTATTTGGGCTTTGTCCAATATTTGTTCCATTTGTACGATGACGATCAACACGTTTTTGTGGAATATCAGCTAGAATTAAATTTATTATAATAAAAAAAAAAATTAATTTTTTTTTGTTTTATTTATTTACGTGAACCCGAACGACTTCGTTGTTTTGCATCATCTGTATCTTCATAACTTGGTTGACGCATTTTACGATCAAGTAAAAGAAAATAAATAACTTTTTCTGTATTATGTCTAGAAATAATTAAAAATAGAACAATTTTTTATTATTATTTAAGATTTTTTTTTTTTTAAATACTTTGAATTTAATAAAGCTTCAATTAAACGTTGTCGATCTTTAAAACAACCTAATGATGTCATTGCTGCAAATACATCTGCATCAATATCTTCTTCATTCGGAATGATTGTTGTCTATTTAAAAGAAAAAAGAAAAAACATTATCATTACATAAAATATCTTTAATTTCATACTTGAACAGCTTGTACCATTGGTAATTCCAATTCAAGTTCAGCTTTTGTTCCTCTAAATAATTGAAAAAACAAATAAAGAAAATATTTGTTTCGAATTATTTTTTTTTTTATATCAAATATAAAACATTCATGCAAGCAAGCAAATAGGTTTGTGTATGTTTTTTTTTTGGTTTCGATATTATTGTTACAACAACTACGGAAAGGAAGGGAACCAGGTACATGCTTGAAAATGAGCAAGCAAACACAAAATAATATTATTTCACGAACATAGACGAAGAATGATGATAATTTTTTCTTTTAGTTGATGATGAAGGTGTACAACGATTAGACGATATCGGTATACGATTACGACGATGAATAGGCGTTTGTTCGCCATTTACATACTGTGTAACCCATGAATGTCGACTAACATCTTCCAACTGTAATAATCATTTATTAATAAAAAATAAAAAAAAGAAAAGATATTATATAAGCAAAGCGAGCATGAGCGCATGAAAAAAGAAGGTAGTCAATTTTTTTTTTTCGATGGAAAGATATAAATAATTACCGTTAAACGTTTATTTGGATCAACTTCAATCATTCCACGTAATAGTTGTTGACAATCAACTGGAACAAAATGTGGAATATGAAAAATACCTTTTTTCACTTTTTCAAGTAATTGTCGAAGATTATCATCATCAAATGGTAATGCACCCTAATAAAAAATTAAAATAAAAAAATTTTTTTCTATTTGTTTTTATTATTATACCACAAGTAAAGCGTAAAGAATAACACCACATGACCAAACATCAGCTTTTCGTCCATCATATTTTTCACCCTAAATAAAAATAACATTTATAGAAAAAAAAAAAGCATTTTAATCAATTAAAAAATCTACTTTAATCACTTCTGGACAAGCTAAATATATGAAAAAAGAAAATACATCAAATGTTATTTTTCTTATTTTTATAATTTTCTCTTACCATAATGTGGTGAGCCACAACTAGTTTCTAAAAATGATCCTTCAACTTGTAATGATGCCATACCAAAATCAGCAACACGAATATTCATTTTATCATCAAGTAATAAATTTTCTGGTCTACAAAAAAAAATTAAAAAATAGAAATTTTAAAATTGATTTTTTTTTCATACTTCAGATCACGATGACTAAAAAAAAAAGAAAAATTCTATTAAAAATAAATGATAATCTTTCTATTGTCTACATACCAAATCATATGACTATGACAAAAATCAAGTGCAGATATAATTTGTCGAAAAAATTTTCGTGCTTCTTTTGGTGTTAAACGACCTTTTTTTACAAGATAATCAAAAAGTTCACCACCAGCAACATGTTCAAGAATAAGATATAAATATTTTCGACTTTCATATACATCATATAAACGTAATACATGTGGATGTTCAATTAATTTCATTATTGCAATTTCTCGTTCAACCTAAATGAAAATTTTTCTATTAAAAGAAAAAAATTTTCTTTTTCTATTTTACTTTCATCAATACTGATTCAGATAAAGCTTCACGATTAACAATTTTAATCGCAACTTTTTCTCCAGTTAAATAATGTACACCTAATTTGACAAGACCTAGAAAAATTAAACAAATATAGGTAAAATAAAAGTATATATATTTATATACCTGTTTGGCCTTTGCCTAAAGTTTTTTGTAAAAGATATGGTCCAACATTTTGAGATGTACGCGGCGGTGCTGCCGTATTTGATGTTTTGACATTAAACGACATTGCTAAATAAAAAAAAAATTTATTGATTGATTATAAGTAAATTAAATATACTTACATATTAATTAACGAAAGATAAAAGTAAAACTAAAGAACTATCTATCAGCTATTGAACATAATTTCTATTAACAATGAACTACTCAAACATATTTCGATAATTATTAAAACAAGATGATAATTTTCTTTGGATATTATGGTAATATATGGATATTCATTCAACCATAATCATCTCATAATATTTCTTCATCAAAGTGCATAAAACACTTAATTAAATACATATACAGAAAAAAAATAATTTTTTTTTTAAAATTTTAATTCATAAAAATATTTAAAAAAATTTTTTATTATAAAAAAAATTCTTTTTAATTATTTATTTACTTTATTATTACTTTAATACTTAATAACCTCTATAACGATGTTCATTTGGTTTTGCTAAGCACCGAAATTCTTTCCGATATCTTCTCTTTCTTTCGATACTCCTTCTCATCCTCTTCTTTTATCGGTCATCGATACTTTACTAAAGACACACATCGTCTTTCTTTTTTTTTTTTTTTTTTCTTTTTTTGTCTATATGTACATTTAAATAAAACAACAAAACTTAATTATCAAAATAAAAAACATATTTTTTTTACCTTTCTTTATTTTTTTCTAGATGCAATTTTTGAATTTGTGACAATAAAAGAAGAAAAAAAACATGGTGCTTGATTTTGAATACGGTATTAATACAGGAAATCGTTTTCTTCAATTTGTTGATCACGATGAAGAACCTGAAGCTTTTATTGCTGCTCAAACAAAAGATGAAGAAAAACAAAAAACTTCAACAAAAGATACAAAACAATCAACGAAAAAAACTACTACTAAAACAGCAACAACAACTAAAACTAATAAAGAAAATTTAACAACTAAAACAACTAATGTTGATCAACGAAGACAACAATCAGCTACAGCAACAGTTGCTTTTAGTGATAATAATCAACAACCACGTGGTGATAGTGCTCGAGGTTAATCTATTTTTAAGTTTTTTAAATTAAAAAAAAATAATTTTTTTTTTTACTTTATTTTTTTCTAGGCTCACGTGGTGGTTCAAGAAGAGGTGGTCCACCATATGAAGGTGCTGGCCGTGGTCGTTCTCAACGTTTTAATAAATTTGAAGGACAAGGTCCATCTTCGACACATGAAACAAGTTCATTTGAACAAGGTGGAGATGCTTGGAATAATGAAGCAGGAACTCGTGGTGGTCGTGGACGAGGTGGTCCAAGACGCAGTAATTATGAAGGAGGTCGTGGCATGGGTGGTCGAGGCCGTGGTCGCGGTGGGCGTGGCAATTTCAATAATCGAAGTCAAGAAGAAGGTTCACAAGATACTAGTGGTTGGCAACAAAGTACTGAGTATGTAAATTTACCGATAAAGTTAAACGTATTAAATACATTAAAAAAAAAAGAAAGTAAAATATTCTATCTGACTATTAGAACTAAATCATGACTAAAACAACCTTTATGATAGGATTAATAATGAAAGTCGATATAGTATAGTTTTATTTTTATTTCTGTAAAAAATTAACAATGAAATATATCACTTGTTCGATTTCTATAGATCAAATTTTGAAAATACTCGTCCACAATCAAATCGTGATTTTGATCAAGAAGTCTCACCAATAGAACGACCATTTGAACCAGATAATACACGACGTAACACACGAGGTAATTATCGTGGTCGAGGATCTCGTAATTATGGTGATCGTGAAGGTGGTGAAGGTAGTCATGAAGATTATCGAGCTAATCGTCGTCAATATGATCGTCAACCACGTTCATTTGTTACGTAAGTTTATAAAAAAACGAAGAATCATACCAATAATTTTATTTATATAGAGGTGTTAAACCCATCGAGAAAAAAGATGGTGAAGGTGCACATAACTGGGGTAATCCAACAGAAAATCCTGAAGAACATCCAATATCTGAGTAAGAAAAATTTTTATTTTATTTTTTTGAGCTAATTATTATATAATATATATATTTAGTGAAATAACTGAAACAACAGCTCAAACAGCACCAGGTACAAAAGATTGGGCACAACAAGTTGATGAAGCTGAAAAACAAATGACATTAGATGAATATAAAAAACAAATTGAAGCACGAAAACGAGCTAATCAAGAAAAATTACCACAATTTAAGACACGTGCTGCTGGTGAAGGCGAAGATCCAAAAAATTGGCAAAAATTTGAACAAGAATATCGAAAAAAAAATGATGATGAAGATGAAGAAGATGAAGATGAAGAAGAAGGAAGTGGTGCTGAAGGTAAACATCTCTTTTTTTTGTTAAATTAAAAATAAAAATAAAATTTTTGTTTTTTTTTTAATTTTATTTAGAAAATGAAAGTGGTGAAGAAGAAGAAGAACATACAATTGGAAAGAAAAAAGTTATTACAATTCCACTTCGTTTCAAACCAATTGATATTCCACGTGGCTCAGCTGGTTCAAGAGGTGGACCACGTCGTGGAGGAAATCGTTATCGAACCAATCGTGATGAACAACAACCATGTAAATTATAGAAAAATAAACGAATCAATCTTTATTTTTTTTAAATAATAAATCAATTCTTCTTTTAGCTACATCACCAAATCAAGGTCAACAATCACCATCATCTCAACCATATGATGAACAACAAAATTCATATCGAGGTGGACAACGTGGTGGTCGTGGTGATTATCGTCGTCCTAATCGTGGTTCTCGTCAAGGTCGTACAAATGCTGATCCAAATGCACCAGCACTTGACAATCCAGATGATTTTCCCACTCTTCCAAAACAGTAAGATGGTTAAATTGACAAAAGAAAACATAAAATTAAAAAAAAAATAAACTCTGTTCTTGCGCATTTCATCTCATTAAAATTATTCCCAACATTTTCTTCTTTTGATCCAAACTAACACATGTATAACACACATTCTAGAACAGTTTCCTTTTTTTTTTTGCATGATTATTGTTATTTCTTTTTTTTTTTCATTACTTTCTTTCTTTGTTAAACCATCATCGTCAGAGCCTGGTGAATGGATCAATTGGTACAAAAAAACATACTGCCTTTTTTTTTCTTTTTTCTTTCATTTGTTAAGATATTAACCTTATTTCGTAGGTATTTTCCCTTTGCTGTTGTTATTGTTGTCGTGAATGGATGTATTGCACTTCAACAATTGAGATATCTTTTTTGTTGTTGTTGTTGTTACCTTTTTCTTTTTTTTTTCTCTTTTATTGTTGCGACTAAAACATACATATGGACTTTCGTTATTACCGTAGCAAAGTTTGTTTCTTTTTTTTTCTCTCTCTCTCTTTTTTTTGATACGGTTTTTTTTCTCTTTCTTGTCATTCATACGCCACTAACTTTAGAACATTAACTCATGCACACGGAAAACTTCATAGTTATATGTGCGTATTTTTCTTTCTTTCTTTTGGGCTATCGCCGATGTTGCGCGAGCTATGTGTGTGTTTGTTGCTGCTGTTCTTTTTCTTTTTTTTCTAAAATTAAATACAAAAAGCAAGCATATCTGCAAATTATTCATAATTATAGCCGATGATGATTCATAATACCATTCAAGCTCAACAGTCATGAAAAATATTATGTTGAGAAGGTATTGAAACTGAGGCTGAAAGACATATTATTCAGATGATTGTATTTCATCTATTTACTTGAATAATTTATAATTAATACTTTTTGTATTTCTTTTATATAGTAAATAATAGTGGTTTTGCAAAGAGAAGACAGCTGATTTATTATTAGTATGACCTATATAGTTAAGTAACTAATTAACTTCGATATGGGTACAACATATGTCAGTAGTAACCTTGAGTATCGGAAAATAGAAGTTTCATCGAACCGCATCATAATAATATCTATCTTAAAACAAGATATTATGTCTAGAACATTTTATCTTTAATTGACATTGCAATTTTTCATCAATCTATTCTTAATTTCCAAGAAAAATTACAAGAATAGTAAGCGAGAATAAGAATGATTAGATCAATAATTCATTTAAAATTATTCATATATTTTTTATTAATTAAAATAATTATTGATATTTAATTAAATAATCAGCATAAATTTGTGCATCATGATAACAACCACGAAATAATTTTTTTAGATTTTTATATTCTTCTGCCTACGCATATCAAGTAAAAAATGATCACAATTACTTGATTGAAATTGCCAATGAGTAGATAAACTATGATTAATTAAATTTCGTTGTCATATATTATATATACGAAGATTAAATATTTCTTTGGTTTTTGCAAATCAATTTCACATAATTTAAATAGTTTAGTTGTAAATTTGATCTAATAAATAATAACATTATGATCTTATTTTATTTTTATTGTAAAATAAAGGTATTTTGATTGACTTTGAATATATAAAGAAACTTTCTATTTCAATCTGTAGTATAGTAAAGGAGAAAAAAAGACGGAATTCTTTTTCTCAGAATGGGGCAATGTCTTGTAGATATCGGATATATAAATATATGAACTGTATAGGTAATTGTAATATCTAATTGATAGTTTTTCAAATTTATTTCATCTTTAGCAGTAAATGTTAAAGTTAGATCTAAATATGATTAAAAAAAACTTACAATCAAAAATTTGAATCTTTTTCAAACAATTTCTTTCCCATTACGATACATTAACTCTCTACTATGACAACTCTATGATGAATAACGAACAAAAGCTTGATAATTGAAGTATTTACAATAAACAATAAGAATTATCTGACTACCCACGACGAAATGAAACACTGGAGTAATACCAAAGCTGATTACGCCTTGATTGAACAAGAAAATGTTGAGTACAATATCTGTTCCTCAAATATTTATCTCTTATGGAAAAATCTTTTAAATAAATTTTATTCTATTATAGACTTTCATAATAAATGAAGTTAATCATAGAATCTATAACGACAATTTCAATCAAATATGTTTTATTATTTGCAAAATACATAAGCATTTTCTTCGTTTAGAATCTGTTGTCGATGAAATCATTTATTTAGACAACAAAATAATGACAGATGCTTTTTAATGGAAATATCAAAAATAAATATTTAACTGTAAGTGATTAAAAACAACAACAAGCTAAAATTGACACTAGAAAATAATCTATATATACTTATCCGCTAAACGTTTGATATAACGAATGTTTGATCTTATTGAATCACAGTTTTAGATTGCTATTTTCTTATCATGATTTAAATATGTTCCTGTTCTAACATAACCTATAAGGACTTACGTAAAAATGAGTATTTTATAAAATCAAATAGTTCTGTTGGTTTTTGTATTAATGCTGATCTATCAGCAAATTGTTGTTGTACATTGAACTAGATCTTATAGCTGGAAATGTAACTGTTACAATTCAAATTTTCAGGCTTCATTCCTATTATTGAAGTTAAATAATTTCATTGACCTAAATATGAAAAAGAAATCTTTTAGAGTGATATTTTTTTTTCCTTTTTATATATAGCTAACACTTTGTTTAGTTAAATCACTTGATTGTAATTGAATTGAACTAATATGTTCTGTTACATTCATTATAATATATGGAAATAACTGTAAAATAGTTTGAGTTTGCTCAGTATTTAAATGAGATTTTATGTTAAATTTTACTTCTGTAAGAATAAAACTGAGACAAATTAATGCATTATTAAATGTTTGCTGAAAAAAAAATAAGAAAATAAATATTTTAATAAATTCATAGAAAAACTTTATGATATTCTATAAAAATCATTTTTAAAATAAGAATTTCATACTATTAATATTATTTCATCAAAAAATTCTTTACAAAAGATTTCATTATCTTTTGGTATATAAACTATTTTCTAATTTTTTACCACATGTTTACAAATTACATTGCAAAAAATCTTTATTTACTTTCTACATGACGTAAATCTGAACGGATTAATTAAATAATTATTTTTATTAACTCATAATAATTGGATTTATATTTCTTATCATAACAGATAGAAGAATAGATCTCTTTATTATCATCAATCTTATAATTGCTTAAAACTGTCTTATAAATTGTATTCATAAAACAAAATCAGCAACAAATTAAATGATCAGTATTTTTTGCGAACGGTCAGTTTGATTTATTGATCAGTAGAAAATTCATATTTGATCAGTATGAATTGATTTCTGAT
>JAJEKB010000877.1:54983-81525 GCA_022393335.1 Macrotrachela quadricornifera
ATCAGTAGAAAATTCATATTTGATCAGTATGAATTGATTTCTGATCAATATCAAATTTAATACTGAACGATTAATGTATCTGCTTTTTAAATTAATAATTTAAGTGTGTATCTCTCAAGATGTCACTGCAAAGAAGGTTAAGTTCAGTGTCCCTGAAAATCCTAATCCCAGAATCGAATTTATGAAGTCTTTCGCAACTGTAGCGATTGAACCACTAATTTATTAGATAAATCTCAGATTTTTAAATATATTTTGAGATATTTTTCACTATTGAGTTGTTAAGGTTAAAAACGCCATAGATTTTGCCAACGACATAGCCAGTTTACACACCTATTCGAAGGTCTTTGATCTACATTATAAAAAAATCACGATTTCTCTACATGAGTCTAAGAATTTTCATGTCTATCTCATAATTTAAGGGTACCCCCCCCCCTCTTTTTTGACGATTTTCAGATCTCAAAGACGGTAAGTCTGATTGAGCTGAAATTTTTATGGCAGATAGACCACCTAAAATGATGAGACACGTGTTCGAGAAAAAAATTTTCTAACGCCGTTTTCATGGTTTTTTATGAAAAACCCTGGTTTTCCAGGGGTTCTCATCTTGGTACTGTACGACCCCATCAAAATTTGTCCAATTTGGCTGAAAATTTTTTTGGAGATACCTATGGCTATATCTCAGAGGTAGTTTTGAGGTCTTCGAAAAATCTCACTTTCTTTTTTTTTATAAAAAAAATACCAAAGGGTTTTCTAGAAAACCCGATTTCTAGCTTTCCGAACCCTATAAATCCGGATGCGAAAGTCAGAAATGAAAACGGCCGATTCTACCTCTGGGGAATACTTCTAAGTATGTATGATAAAAATTTCAGCTCGATCGGACCAAATTAAAGGGAGGTTGTCCACTCCACAACTCCGCGTTTTGCATGAAAAACTAGTTTTGAGAAAAATGTAAAATAAGTTTCGAGACGATCTGATTTTTTTTCCAACATTTTTATGAACAACTTTCATGTAGAATCCACTGAGCACATAAAAAAAATTTTTGAAAAATTTTTTTTTTTGCGACAGCTTCCCATGTACTTCCAATGGCAGTGGAATGGAGAGTCAGATTGAGGTCGCTCAAACGACGATCGAAATATCAACAGATAATCTATCTACAGCGCGTATAAAAAAAAATTTTTTTCCAAAAAGTTCGACAAAAAAAAGAGGGGGGGGGGTACCCTTAACAATTCTGCTGCTTCTGGCAGTTGCAAAAGACTTCATAAATTCGATTCTGGGACTAGAATTTTCAGGGACACTGAACTTAACCTTCTTTGCATAGTGACATCTTGAGAGATACACACTTAAATTATTAATTTAATAAGCAGATATAATTATTGTTCAGTATTAAACTTTCTACTGATCAATAAATCAAACTGATCGTTCGCAAAAAATACTGATCATTTAAATACAAGCCAACAAAATCTATGCTAATATTTTTCTTTATTTGTAGCATACTAGCCGAAAATATAACAACAATGAGCTAGCAAGCATCTAGATTTAATAGTTTTGTTCCAATAGATATTAATCTATGGCATGGATTAAACGTAGGGAAACCTACCACCATATTCGATATTTCTAGGAAATATTCGCTATTGCACTTGAGCTGAGCGTAAATTCACTTGATTTAGATGCAGAATTTCATTCTGAATCCAATGGTACCATTTTCAAGGAGCATTGTCTGACAAAAAAAAGCACTTTACCTCAGAATACTGGTTTCACGAGTCTATTTTAGCAGTATTGGAGGTCCGGATTCGCTATTCCACTTCATGATTTTGTCGAAAGTTTTATTGGAATATTACATGCACAATTGCTTTCATATTTGCGTATCAGTAGTGTACCATGTTTTCTTTTAACAGAAAATCCATGTACTAATTTAACAATGGAGATTGATGATGAAGTTTTAGAAAAAATAAATCGAGAAATTTGTGTGAAGTTGAAAAACAAACAATTTATAGTTAAACCTGGTGTTGAAAATAATTTTAAACGCTTAAAATAGTTACTAACAAAGAAAAATGAAGAATAGATAAAGAAAACAAAACAAAAGAACAAACAACATCGTATAACAGATGTTAATAATACCTCCACACAACAATCCATTTCATCATCGAACTCAATATCATAATCATCATCATTAAAAAATTTATCTTCATCATTTACCGTTGATGATCATCGAAAATATTTAGTCGATTTGATTCATCATTGGCGTATGGATAATAAAACAAGTCTTGAACTAAATAAACTTGATTTAAAAGAAGATGTTGATTTTACATTATGTTTTTCGAACATAAATAATAGGGGTTGATAAGTTTAGTTCACTTCACTTAAATGAACTGTTCGAACAGTTCATTTAAGTGAAGTGAACTGAACTTGTCGACCCCTAATAAATAACATTTTAGAAAATAATATTCAGTGCAAATATGAATCTAAATTAAGTTTAGGAAAAAATGCTGGAAAATTTCAATTATCAAATTATTATAAACATTTAAAAAGTACTAACTGTTCATATATAAGGACATTAAAAGGAAAAGAACAACAACAAATACAAGCTGGACAAGAAACAACTTATTCTGATATACAAGACGTGGTGATGAAACCTGCTTCTTATTCTATGACTTCATCATCATCACGTATGGGCAACAAAAAAAAAACCTAAAAATTCCGAAACCGTACAAACTATTGTGAAAAAGAAAAAATAACCACTGTAGTTTCATTAAGTTTCGTGTTGTTTGTTTTTTGTGTATTTTATTGGAAAAGGTGTTGTGTAATTTAAAATTTACTGAACTATTTATAATACTAGTGCTAGTTTATTATAATTGTTAAATTCTTTCATTTTCTTACATGCTTGATTATTATGAAATACATTCTATGAATACTAGAATAGGTTATCTATGTCTGGTGTAGAAGTTAAGCCGTGTGACTTATAGAATCACGAAAAAATTCTTTCGCTATTTTCAAGGTTTCCATAAGCTACTGCTATTTTGAAACCGATAAAAAAATCGTTATATGACAAACAAAGGACTAGATAGCTCTAACCAAAACTACTTACACATATATTATGTGACATTTTAATGACCTAAGATATATTAAAGTACCTAAAATATATTAAAATACTACATAGTGCCGTACAGTGCAGCGAAATATCCTGAACTATGACAACAGTAAAGTACGATGTTTCCATCTTGGGTAAAGTGGTATTTTTTGCTATACAACTCGCCTTCCAAATGGTATCATTGGATTCAGGACAAAATTCTTCAATCCAGCTCAAGTGAATTTTCATCCAACTCAAGTGATATAGCAAATCGAGACTGGGTATACCGCTAGAATAGCGTCCTGAAACCAGGATTCTGCGGTAAACTGGTATTTTTTGCCAGGCAACTTCTCCTTGAACATGGTACCATTGAATTTAGGAGGAAATTCTGTATCCAGCTCAAGTAGATTTGCACTCAGCTCATGTCGAATGGCGAATCCGGATCTCGAATACTGCTAAAATACACCTGTTGAACCAGTAGTCTGAGGTAAAGCGCTTTTTTTTGCTAGACAACACCCTCTTTGAACATGGTACCATTGGGTGCAGGATGAGATTCTGCATCCAGCTCAAGTGGATTCACACTCAGCTCAAGCGATTTAGCGAATCGAGAATGGGTATACCTCATGAATAGACGCGTGAAACCAGTATTCTGAGGTGAAGTGCTTTTTATTGCCAGATAACCCCCTTTAAAAATGGTACCATTGAATTCAGAATGAAATTATGCATCCGGCTCAAGTGGATTTACACTGAGCTCAAGTCCATTATCGAGTCGGGACCTCGAATACTGCTAAAATAGACCCGTTGAACCAGTATTCTGAGGTAAAATGCTTCTCTTTACTCGACACCCGCCTTTGACAATGGTACCATTGGATGCGGGATGAAATTTTGGATCGAGTTGAAGTGGATTTACACTCAGCTCAAGTGGAATGTTGAATCCGGATCTCGAATACTGCTAAAATAAACCCGTTGAACCAGTATTCTGAGGTAAAGTGCTTTTTTTGGCTAGACAATGCCCCTGGAAAATGGTACCATTGGATTCAGAATGAAATTCTGCATCCAGCTCAAGTGAATTTACGCTCAGCTCAAGTGCAATAGCGAATATTTCCTAGAAATATCGAATATGGTGCTAGGTTTTTCCTACGTTACGAATCGGATGTTTGTTATTGACTTCAAAATACTATTGCACCATTCTATATGTTAATATAGAAACAAGTGATTGAAGTTCTTAGTGTTCAATTAAAACATTTGGGTCCTTATGGAGTTTAGCTATACCCTTACATTGCTTGGTACATTGCACACAGCAATCAACGTGAGAGTGAGGACAAGAGCGTAGCTAAACTGGAATAGCACCAACACTTGCATAAAAAAAATCAATGACAATAGTCTTATGATCCATTTTAAGAAGAGAGAAACACTTTGAAATGTAAACATCGTGAAGAGAAGTGTAATGTCACATATATATGTCAGTGTACATTGTCACGAGAGATCTTATCACATCTAAGGCTGTAACATATCTTTACTTTGTTCTTCATCCTTGGAGAAATTATGAATTAAATTTTTTTTAATGTTTTTCTTTTTTATTTCTTTTCATAATAAATGTTTTTTTTAATTTTAACGAATGATGATACAATAACATTTATTTTAATGAAATTACAAAAAAAAGCATGCAGTTGTAAGCGAATAAATATGATATTCATTCGCCTATCCATTACATGTATATCATATGGTATTTTCGTTCACTTGGTATTTTCCCTTTCGTTCTCCTTTATTCGTTTATTCAAGTAAAAACAAAAACTTTTTGTTTTTGTGAAAAAAAGTCAAGTTCTTGCTTTAATAAATAATAAAATGAAGATCCATAATTTGATCATAATGATGATGATAATATTTATTTTTTTTTATCTTCTTGATCTGAAAAAGAAAATTCGTAAGATATTTGACAATCTTTATTTTAAATCTTTCACTTTTCTTCTTATATAACTCCTTTAATTTTTCGTTATGACGACTTTGTTCTTTATATAGATCATCAATTTTCTGTCGTAAAGCCTCGATCGTTTGTTTTCTATGTCCAATTGCCGTTGTTATAACTGAATTTAATACCATTAAAGTTTCAATCTAATTAAAGAAGCATCTTTTCATAATTTTAATATTAATATTATATTACTTCTTTCTGTATGTTGAAAACTTTATCAGCATGTTGAACGAAGTATAACAAGCTTTATCTGTTGTCTATGTTACGAAGACGAATACGAAAATGAAATGTTTACAATTGTGTTATACATATATATACATGTATGTATACAAATTTTCTTTTACTTTCTGTTGTGTCATCCCATATAACTAAAAAACCAAAAACATTTCATATAAATGATTATTTTCATCATTTAAATGGTGACTTTTAAAATTTTCATCAAAAAAATTGTATGACTTTACTTCTCGCAAAAGTCACCCCATTACTTTTATACCTTTCCCAGGACGAGCATTACGATAACCGTAAACGGTCGTATACGATGACGTAAACGACTGCGTACGACTGTATACCTTCAAAACAACGACCGTATACGGTTATATTTCGTCGTATTATTTGACTTCCGAAATACGGTCGTATTTTCGTCGTGTCGTATGCGATGAAATACGACCATCGTAAACGATCGTACATAGTCGTACACAATGTCGTTTGTCCACATGTTCACTTAAGCATCAATTTACAGAGAAGGCGGCAATTTCGTGTTACTCCCCTCTCTTTTACCTTCGCGCTTATCCTTAGTACCAGGACCATACTGTAAAAAAAGTATAACAATAAACGCTGAAGGGGTCTATGAAAGTGCAACGTATAAAATACCCCTTCTGAACCGTGTATGAAAATTTATAGAAATCCTTTCAGAATATATAAAAGAACTTATATGCATCACATATTCCTCACAGGAGAGTATGTGGAACGATGTTTGACGCTCATAAATCGTTTAAAGAGTTAAAGAGCCTCATATACCCTTTCATATTCTCCTTTGTAGGACATCTAATAGGATATATACGGTTGATATATTCAGATAAAACAAATGAATAATTCAAATTATGATAAATTCATTTCAATCCAATTTATGATTCATATCATTGTAAATAACATAGAAAATAATTTCAAAAAAAATAAATAATTGTTGAGATTTAATTTCTTGGTCATATCATTGTGGATCAAGTAATGAATAATGTCATATAAACAACTAATCATTTCAATTGAATACCATGTTACTATCATTGTAACGTGAGTAATAAATCAATTCAAACAAATAAATAATAATTTAATTTAATTTATTGCTCACATCATTGTAAATTAAGTAATAAATTCAAATAAATAAACAATCATTTAAATTTTACTTGCTGTTCGTATCATTATGCATCAAGTAATAATTAGTGTCATATTAATAAAGAATCATTTAAATTCAATCCATTGTTCGTATCATTGTAAATTGAATACTAAATAAATTCATATAACTAAATCATGATTTTAATTAAATTCGTTGTTAATATCATTATGAATCAAGTAATAAATAGTGTCATATAAATAAATATTCATTTAAATTCAATTTATGGTTATTATCATTGTCAATTGAGTAATAAATTTAAACATATAAATAATCATTTTAATCCAATTCAATGTTAATATCGTTGTAAATTGAATAGTAAATACATGCATATAACTAAATAATCATTTTATTTAAATTCATTGTTAACATCATTGTAAATTAAGAATAAATAAATTTAGATAAATAAATCATCATTGAAATTTAATTCGTTATTAATATCATTGTAAATTGAATAATAAATAGTATAATGTAGCGAAATAATCATTTAAATTAAGTCGATTGATAATATCGGTGTAAATCAAATAATGTATACTTTCAAATAAATGAATAAACATTAAAATTGAACTCATTGTTAATATCATTGTAAATATGGTAATAAATAATTAAAAAGAAATAAACGAACGTTGAAATTCTATTCATTGTTCATTCCACATAAAATGAAATAATAAATGAATTATGATGTTCTAGCCGAGTAAAAAAGTGAACTACAGTGTGATGCATAGAAAGCGTTTGATTTCTGTTATCAAAAGTATATTGAAGTTAAAATGTAATAAATCAATCAGATGTAAAATAACAATAAGTGATAATTAATAAATCACACTTTCCGGCTCTAGCATTTTGAGTTTATACCATTGCTAAATTTCTTTTGATGCAAGAAATTGTAGCTATACATATATTAAATTACAAAATGTACGTATACAATTGAGAAAATAAATACTATTGTTTGAGTATAACTACAGTTTCAGTATTAAAGCTTGAAAATGTTCGATGATTATGGATGCTTAAATAAACTGAAGTACAGTTTGATGTTAAATGTTGTTTGTAAACGAGTAACTTTTTAAGTAAAAGATGTATTATCATGAACGTCTTGTAAATGTTAATGGTGTAAGTATTGTTTATTATTTCTTACGACAGAAGCAGTGATTCCCTCTGTATGGTTGTGAAAATACGAAATTGAATCATTCCATTTAAATTCATCGTATTTTTCAGCTGCGAAATGATAATCTGTTACACTGAAACCTGCAGGAATATGTTTGTTAAATTAGTGTGATATATCACTGTATTTAAATAGTACTGCTTAAATGCAGTGAAATACAATAAATAAATCTCAGTTAACGACTAATTTACGATTGTACACAGTCATATACTACCGTCGTGCATGGTAGTCGTCTATATTGAACGTATACAGTGATCGTATTTGGACGTATGAGATTGTATACATTGATCGTATACGTTAATTGTGTACGACGGCTATTTTTGGGCGTATTTTGTCGTATACGATTATTTATGATTGTGCCTTTTCGACATGGGTAGGTGAACGAGCTTTTTTTAACCTTGAATCAAATACGATCGAAAGAACATATACGTACGTCAACAATGGTAATGATTGTCAAATTATTTTACCAAAACTTTCTCAAGAAAAACCAATAATAAAATCATTATTGAATATTCGTAAATCCATATTACGTATTGGAATTTTATATGAACGTGGATCAAGTAGTCAAATGTTCTTTGGTAGTGGTTGTCTTTTAACAGATCAACTCATTCTAACTTGTGCACACAATTCCGATGTTATCGAATGGAGTAAGAACAAAGTTCCTTATAATCAAATGTATGTATGTTCATGTGATCCTGCACCGGTAACATTCTTTTCATTATCAAATCGTAATGAATCAATAATGGAAGCTAGTCTTATTCGTCATGGACTTGTACAAGATAATCTTACAGAATATGATGAAGTTAATTGTTATATGGCCGATTTAGCAATTCTTAAATTACACAAACCACTTCAGCATATGCATCGACATGAATTTGTTCAATCTGGATTTGATTCGCCATTATTCAAATTCAATTCTCTACCAATTAATTCTAAACTATAGTTAGTTTGTTATAATGGTGAATTAACCGAAGATTCAGATTTAAAACCTTACAAATATATACCTCGTTTTATTAACATAACTACGAATCATCTCAATTTTAGCCATAATGCAAATTACAGATCAGTATCTATTGGATCTATCATCGATTTACAAGAATCATGTCGAGAAAAAATATATGCTACACATACGTGTAGCACGTTACCTGGATCAAGCGGAAGTGTTATACTTGATGCTGATGGAAAGTTAATTGGAATTCATATTGGTATTGCAAATTCACGTTTAAGTAAAAAGCATGAAATGTTTTTTAACAATGACACATACAATAAATTTATTCCTATTATGTCACAATCATTTTCTGACTTTATCAACCAATCGATTTTAACTAATATAAGTGATGATGAAATAGCACAAGGTTTGGCGATCAGATCAAGTAAGACACTAGAATACTCTATATCTCTTTGTTTGCTTCAGTTTTTCTTATTGAGATAAGAATTTAAACTAAATTTTTTTTTGTGTACTCAAAAAGTGAGTACACTACTAAAATCGGTCAGTGTGTCCGACCGTCCGGCCATCCGTTTATTCGATAACTCTTCACAATTACATTCGATTGAGCTGAAATTTTGCACACAGAATTGTCTCATCAATATCTCGCTCGAGTTCGAAGATGAGAAAGATCCGACGAGAAATGGCTGTGTTATTGAAAAAATTGTCATTATTCACCAGATCATCCCTGAGGGGAGCACAGGGATTTTTTCAAAAAAACATTTTTTTCTCAGAATTATTTAAAATATCTACGAATCGACTCAGTTTTTAACGCTGATTCCGAATATGATATTAGCTTTGAATGAAATCGTAGTTTTTTTTCGATATTTTAAGTGAAAGTTGTCTAAACAAGGTTCTAAAATGCACAAAAGCTCTATCCACAAACAAAATTGCCTAGATATGTCTCAGATGAGCAATAATTTTAGGGTTTCCCAAATGCCTGGTTTTGTAGTTAATCGAAAGGACTATCGAAAGGTAAAAATCCAAATCAATAGCTATTAATATTAGTGATTTATTATGAAAATACTGATGCTTGTATCTATCATATATCTCTTATAAATTCATGAAGTTGCTTACGATCGTAATCCTGTTAGACACAAACATAAATCTATTCGAAAATAACTCTTCGTACCTAGTTTTCCAAGCTGGAAACGAATTTAAACTCATATTTCTGTGATTTTTAAAGATATTATATCACTCTGAGAGTAGAGTCAGTGATCACCGGATATGGGCACATACTGTGTGACCCATGCTAGCTTAACACGCCTGTATTTTCTCCTTGCAATTTAATGACAAAGGATGTATCGTGATGAGATCTGTCTTACAGAAACAAAGAAATACAGGGCCAAGTGCATCACGTGAGAAAAGTCCAAATACTCCTTCTCGAAATATGCTGTATCGCTGAATTTACGCAGTTTTTGGCTTATAAAACTTTTTTATCCTATAACTTTCTCCCTGAGTGTAATGAATTTATAGATTAAACTGTTTTCTATCCAATTGAGACCTTCTCTAGCTCAAAGGGCCAAATCGTTCATGAGACAAAGTTAATTTCTATTAATTTTTCGTAAACAGGAAGGGGTGTAGTCCCCACTGGCCCTTTATTTACGCTCTTGGATGGAGCAGTAACCAATAAAAATGAAGTTATGAGTAAAATGGTTTTTCATAAAGACAATTTGTCATGATAATTTTGGCGTTCAAACATTCCATAATGAATCATCTGATTCATACACTTTTTGCAGTACACATAACTTTCGGATAAAATCCGAAGTTTTCGCATTTATTTTAGTTGATTACAGTAAAAGAAGTAGATAGTTTCATTGTGAAAAAGGAATTATGAACAATTAACAACAGTCAACTGTAACCAATTTCTAATCAAACTGTTCAAGTATGTTTTTACAATAACTACTTACTTGAAAATAATTAAAATCGTTAGAGAAATATCCTCAATCAATCAATAGAATATTCAGGCGACAGAAGAGGATTCTTGATCAATTTAGATTTTGTAGATGTTCTTGTTATTAATGTCAAGAAAGTTTATGAAATGAAGATATTTTCATCGAAGCCTTTTTCGTTTTTTTTTGTTATGAAATATTATTTACTTAAAATTGTCGCTTTTCTTAGTAATCAATTAGATCTTATTGTGAAAACACTCCACTTTAAAATAAAAAAAATCGCTTGATAAAAATTTTCAATCAAAAGAATATCCTTCCCAGTCAAACACAATTTTACAAAAAACGCATGTAAACGCACGATAATGAGCCCGTGCACACGCATGCGTTACTATAACCTTACATGCGTGTGAAGGCGTCACCGGTGAAACTATATTCGCGTTTACATGCATGTTTGATTCGAACTTGAATGCGTGTGAACGCAGGATAAAACTTGCATGTATATGCATGTGCTTTTTCATTAAATAATTGCGTGGTCATGCATATTTAAACATGCATTCCCATGCGTCACAGGCCAAACTATATTCGCATGTGCACGCAAAAAAACTTCGAAAAATTTTCACGCAATTTTTCGCGAGTATAGTTTTTGCATGCTAACGCAAGTTTAGCATAAAAAGGGATTTAAAAAGCAATGATATCATATATTTGGTGTGCTGGCGTTTGCACGCATGAGATATTTATGTTGCAGGCATTTACACGCGTGAGATATTTTGAAGATAATACTTACATATAGATTCGAACTTGGCATATTATCTTGACAAACGAACATTCTTACCATTCGACCATTTGATGGATATTTATTAACGTCAAGAAAGCAATGTCATTTATCTATTATAGGACATGCAGGCCTACGCGAGTCAAAAACCTTGCACGCGTGAACATGTAGGTGCTGTTTCATGTGAACATATTAATAAAAAAAACTGCTATATCTTTCTATAATACATGCATTGTCATGCTAGCATTTTATCTCATTTTACTTGATTCACAAGCAAAACTATGCTTATTATGATTTTTACCCTGAAAATGAACATTATTTTGAGCATTAAAAGTTTCATCAAGAATATAGAAAATAAAGTGTGCTAAGATATATGTCTGCCATATGGACATAAAAAAAGTTTTTAAATTAATTGAAGATCGTTATATACATATATATCTTCACAACGGTTCGATATATATATGGCTTTGTTTTTGAAAGTCAACGGAAAGCACGTGTGTTGTGCTTATATATATATATATATATAATCGTTCCAAAATTCCTTTTCATTTTTTCCTGTATCATTCGTTAGCATTTTTCTATATAATAGATTGAATTTTGTTTTAATTATCAGTGCTATTTATATACATTGGATGAATGCTAATTCATATTTTCTTTGTTTTCTTATAGCCTCAGCATGGCATCCGAATCAAGTGCTAATCAGCTAATTCATGCACGTCGATCTTCTGAAGCAAAACTGGCCAATGTAGATCCAAATCAATTTTATCTTGTTGAAAATATAAATACAAAACAACGTCATGTTGTTACTCATCTTTTAGTCAAATACGATCCAACTGGGATTTCTTCCAATGTTCAATGTAAAGCCACACCGCGTGGTACCCGTTTTGAAGCTAAAATTCTTCTTCAAGGTAAACATATTTTGAAAACTTGTTTAATCACTATGTTTTACATATTTAGGGCATAAAGACGAATGCGAGAAAAAATTAAATGAATTACGATTATTAAGTACACCTAGCAAGGTAAAAAAACCAACAAATGTATTTGAAACATCAACCAATCAATTATCTACATCGAACAAAACAACCCAAATCCAACAGGAACATGCAAACAAACAAAAGCCTACTGCAGCACAAAAGCTTTCAGGTAGAAAAGAACTTTATCTAATAAACCTTAATCTTGCGTCTTCTGTCTCCTAGATGTTACCGATCAAACTACTATTCGTAAAAACAAACGTCAACCAACTATTATTCGTCGTCGAAAATTATTTGGAACAAATAATATAAATTCATTATTTGATGTTTCAGATGTATCACCAGCATCTAGTTCCAGTTTGTCTCGTATGCCTATCCACTAAGTGAACAAACCTGGTTCTAATTCTAATCAATCATCACCTCTTGTTCGATCTATGACCTCCAACATCTCACCCATGTTGGAAAAATCTTTTGATGATGACGATGACGAACTAGGAAGCGATAGTGATGATTCAAGTGAAGAAGAAACAACAAAAACGTGCCAAGTTCATGGATTAACATCAAATATGGATGCTGAAGTACAAAATTTATTAGATAATCAAGAAAATGTTGATCTTGATCAGTTGGAAGTTAAATATAAAAAATTAAAATCACGATATGAATGCCTTGAAAAACGATATTTAGCATTACAGAACAAGTATGCCGAACTGCAACAGAATACTATTCGTGAGTTTGTCATTGTTATTTTTATCTAATAATCAACTTTTGTTATTGTAGCGAAACCACCGGCACCTGCTCATGAATGGTTAATTCAACTTGGTCGTCTTTGTGATGCAAAACCAAAATCTGAAGCATGTCAACCGATGGCACGTGCTTTAGGTATTGATGTATTAGATTTGATTAATCTTATTGGTAATTCAAAAACTCAAACTGCTCGAACCATAATGGATTTAAAATTAACTGCTGAACAAAAAGCTACATGGACTCACGAAAATGTTCCAGCAACTTGGCGTACAGCAATTCACAGTAAAAATTTTCTTATTGTAGTTTTTGTCTAAAAAAATATGATGCTTTTAGACTTTGTTCGACTGATAGTATCAGGAGAGCCTTATTCCAAATACAAAACAAACGAAGCTATCAATGGATATTTACGTGAAGCTAAGCGAACAATATCAAATAATGGTGAACGTGCTTCGAAACGACAAAAAGTGTTCGACAGCGGGAATGATGTTCTTCGTCGTTCACCATCGATTCTGAATGTTGAACATTAAATACCTTTATATATGACTTGATGATTCATTACGTAGATTTTTGTTTGTGTATGTTGTTGCTATAATTGCTCTTTTTTGTATTCTTGATGTTGATGTTCGCGTTTATGTCGAGAAGAGATGTTGATGTTAATCACTAGATTCATAATAAAGGAATATTTTGTTGTTATATTTCCCTTCATTTCTTCCGCTTCATAAGCATTTAGTTTGATAATTATTTTGAGACAGAATGTATATTATTGATTATTATAGAATGCAAAACTCAACGTCCCGTGTGACTGCATACCGACAGCGTATTCGATCATCAACAGCATTTGACATCGTTATGGAACGACAACAAACAGAAAAAAATGATCCTGTTCATTATACATTTGGAGATGACGCTCAAGATTCTTTAAATATTACTATTAATAATTTTGATGATAATGCTATTACCAAGGATATTGATGAAAATTATTTTATTAGTGAGTCATCCTCATGCTTTGTCATCAATGAAGATGAACAAGAAACAAAGGCTGAACCTAATCAATGTGTTGATGACGAAGATTTATGTTCAGTCAAATCATATGAAAGTGAATATTCAAGCACACATGACTTAGGATCTGAAGATTTAGAAAATATCGAGTGAGAGCACATATCATCAACAGCATTTTTGCCAACTCAATTTCTTTAGATATATTGAACAAAATGATTTACCACCAAAATCTATTCATTTGGCTGCTACACTTATTCAATTAATGCATCGTCATCATTTAACACGTTCTTGTGTAGATGATTTGTGCCAGTTACTTATAGCACTCAAAGTTGACAACGTACCAACATCATTTGCCGCCATCAAACGATTGTTGATATCTGATAATGTTGAAACAACAGGAAAACAGTATACTGTTTGCACTGCTTGTAATAGACTTTCAGACAAACAGACACATTGTCTTAATACCAACTGTTCGCAAAACAAGCAATATGATAAAAAAGCAATAGATCTTCTTGTTCTTCCTCTTACTTTTCAATTACGATCGATTATTATAAGTTCAAAATTTTCATTTATTAAACAAAAATCTAAATCAGACATCTTAGCTGATATTACCGATGGCGATCGATATAAACAAATTCAAGAAAATGAAAAAGGTCGTTTCTTAACATTAACTTTAAACGTTGATGGTGTTCAGGTATCCAAATCATCGAATAAATCCTTATGGATATTTACACTTGTTTTAAATGAACTGCCTCGCACGCAACGATTCAAACAACAAAATTTAGTTGTTGCTGCTATTGCATCTTGTCACCACAAACCATCTCGTTTACAAATGCAAATTATGCTACAAACGCTTGTTCATCAATTAAAACGACTTGAACATGGTATTTTTATTGATTTTGGTGATCAACATGAAGAAATCATTCGAATATACCTTATTTCAGCGTGCTGCGATAAGCCCGCACAGGCGTTACTTCAGAATTTGGCTGAACCGATCGGTGCTTTTGGATGTGGACGCTGCACCATCAAAGGTAACGTGGCAAAAACTTTTAGTATGCTTATAAATAATATAGCCATCTCTTGTACTTTTCACATTTGTAGGAGAAACAGTTTTGATTCATCCTACTTCAAAAAATAAAATTCGTGTATTTCCTATGGATAAATACACCTTATCATTACTTCGGAATAATAAACTCTATGATTCAATGACGAAAAATTTTGGTGATATTGAGACAATCATTAAAAATAAACAAGAAGATGTCCTTAAAGGATATCGTGGAAGATGTGTTCTACGAGAATTAACCTATTTTGATGTAGGAGTTTCATTTTTATCAGATTCCTTGCATAACTGTTATCATGGTGTGACAGTGAGTATAGCATTGCAATTAAGTCTTTTATTTGCCTTTATTCTAGAAAAAAATTTTATTTCTTCTTCTTCATAAAAAATATCGTCGTGAATCATGGTCATGTTACAAAAACTTCAACGAAATTGAAAAATTTCTCTCAAGTATTCATTATCCTTCAACAACTACTCGTATTCCGAGATCCATCATTCAAATGCATTTATTTAAAGGCAATGAATTTCGACTTCTTCTTCTTTTTGGTTTTATTGCTTTTGAAAACTATATGTCAGTCGATCATTATTCTAATTTACTATGTTTAGTAACAGCAATGCATCTAGCAGAAATGTCTTCTATAGATATATCCCAATGTAACGAAATCAATGAACTGATGCGTCACTTTTTATATTCTTTTCCATATTTGTATTCCATTCGACACAATGCTCAGGTGGTACATAGTATGGCACATGTCGCTCAAACTGTATTTGATTATGGACAATTACACAATTATTCAACTTTTAATTATGAGAGTAGTTTGGGTAAGAATATGTATAACTCTGTTTATAATCTGTTTTATCATCTTTCGCATAGGCTTGCTCACATCAGCTGTACACGGGTCGCAATGGCTTGGAAAAGAAATCGAAACAAATCTGAATTTATTACGCAAATCTTCATTGCTTGTCGATGAAGCAACATTTCATCGAGGGTTATCCGATTACTGCAATAAAATCGTTTATTCAAAAAAGTAAACGCTTGTCTTCTTTAATTCAAAAATGTGTTTCTTTTATACAGGATATTCATTCCTCGATCATTAACTGCTTTGAGACCAGTTTTGGTAAAAGTATATCATCCATGTGATAATCTTTTTCCTCATCTTACCATATTCAATCAATTGAGTGAACCACAATTCTTTAAGTCGGCTTCAGTTGGTACTATTCGATACCATTCATACATTGGTAAAGAACAAAAAAGAGACGACTCTTGTGTTTCATTCACCAAAAATGGTCAACAACATATTGGACGTATTTTGATGATTATTCGAGATAAAAATGAACAAGTTTTATTTCTTATGCAACCTGTTGTTATCGAAAAAACCCTTACATTCTCTGTATGTAAGAAAACGTATACATGTCCTAATGTTCTTTTTGGTTATTTCAAGCCAAATAATTATTTTTTACATACTTGGCGTGATTTGAATGATAAACTAGCTTATGTAAATAATAGTAACAATTCTTATATTTTTTTTCGTTTTCCTAATCTTGTCGAATCATCATGATATAACTGTACAGGTATTTTTAATTTACTAATAAAATGAAAATGAAGGATATGCATATACATGAATTGCATGAAACTCAACAGCGTACTTGAAAAAAGCTACTGAATTATTTTTGTCAAATATTGCATGCCACCGCATGGTTTTTCGAAGACGAATTTTTCTTGCATCTACCCGCAGAGTTCGACAAGATTATACGTATAATGCATGTACACGCATATAATACTGTTGCGTTTACATGTGAGTCATATTTCTTGCATAAATTTGCAAGAATATGGCTTGCGACTAAATGTAAGAACGAAATTCCGCATGTTTTTGCATGTTGTATCAAAAAATTTTTAAACTTGTGTTCGCATGCATGTAATTCCGACACGCATGTGTGTGCAAGTGCTACTGCCATGCGTTTACACACAAGATTTTAATATTTTTAAAGAAAATTGCGTGTTCCTGCACAAAATTTGAGTGAATAAAAAAGACACTGCAAGTGCACGCAAGATTCTTAAATTTTCTCGCGTGAACATGCGTTTTTTCGACATTGACGTTTGACTGGGTTGAATGCATTTTCTAGAATGTGACGGATTTGATCACGATTCAAAATGTTGTATCTATTTAAGATGTCGAAAATAATTTTTTAGAAAAAATTCGGTGACGATTAAATTTATCATAAATTATTTCGCCTTTAACATATTGATTCATAAAATATTTATCCACAATCGTTAAATTAATTGAGATTATCTCTAATAGTAGAGTTTTCATTGTTGTTGTTTAGTGAAACTGTTTCTAATTTTTGAATAAAGATCAATTAATAATAAGGGATAACGTCAAGTGATTCGACTGACTTTCATCTATTTTACAATTTTAATTCATTTATAAGAAACTTTATAAATCCAATTATTAAAATGAGATTTGAATAAGAAAATATGAAATAAATAGAAAAAGATTTCGTTACTAGTTTCAATGTTTTGTTTTCTGACATGTTTTTCTTTATTTGAAAGTGAGAAAGTAAAATAAATTTGTTAATCCTTATTTCGAATTACAAAAAAATATCTATTAATCAATATTGATGAAAATAAATATTTAACAGAATTGAATTCTTTGTATCGATTAAACAAAATGCGACGATCGATATATTTTTCATTTTATGTTCTCGTTGAAAATGTTTTTTATAATGCGAAACTCTTTTTCAATGTGAATGAGAAAATGAACTTTTTATTCTTCGTTAATAAAAACTTTTCTCTCACTAATAATTATTGAAAATAATTTTTGAATAAATCGAAATATAGATAAATGTTTCTTTTTCTTCCTTTGTTGCAAATAAAATGATTATATTGATAAATTGAACAACACTTTTTCTGTGTTTTTAACATACAAATTTCGAATTTGAGTTTTTTTCTTTGAATAGATAATGGTAAACAAGTGGTTTGCTTATTTTCTATTTTATTTGTATTAAAATGAAATATTGATGTTCAAGTCATGATGTTCATTATAGTTAATATTCTTCGAATTGGTTTGTACATATTTCAAACCAATTAAATTAATATTACAATTGCTGCAAGATATAAGATAGATATGTTAAAAAAGAGAAATAACACTAAGCAACAAGAATACATAATATGTTTAGTAAGATACAATAAATATTCAGTAGAAATTTATTAAGTCAAGATCTTACGTATAAAATATCACATTTTTATATCGGAATCGTTATATGACTATCATACTACATTATATTGTTCGAATACTTTATGTATAACAAATATTTAATGTTATCTTTGTTTAATGTATATTTTCTACATAATAATGTGAAGACAAACAATTATTTCCTAAGGCTACATTAGTATACTTTCATTCTGTTCATTATTCCTTAGGATATTTAGATAATTTTACTTTAAATTAACAGAATAAAATGATGATCATATTCGAATGATTTCTTATATTATATTAGTAAATATTCTCATTTATCTACCGATTAAATTCTACATTCTCTTTTAGAAAAAAATTGAAAGAAATAAATGTTCATAAACATTATCAATGATACAATGACATCTATTGACTATTTTCTAAATATTCTTTTTTTTTAAATTTTTATCTTAAATATTGTAATGAAGATTTTTTTTTATATTAAAATTTATTAGATTTTTAGAAAAGGGTACTTATTACGTTTTGTATTGGTTGACCTCTAGTCCTTTCTTCTTTCACATTCTTTGTTTCAATGAACAAAGACCATATAACGGACAATCACTCCCATAGATCACCGTTCAGTACGGTTCTCGTTGTTGAACATTGAACAACAACATTTTCATCCTTTTAGATCTGTAGTCTAGTCAATTTTTTTCTATTTATTTCACTTTTTTTTCCTTTTGTCTTTTTTTCTTAAACCAAAAAAAACCAACAATGGATGCTCATTTCGAGCGTCGTCTTCTTCTTTCAATGAATGGACAAAGTTCATTACAATCATTATCACCATTTAAAAGTCCACTTCAATCACCTGTTAAAACAAGTGATCGATACATTCCACTTCGATCATCATTATCAACATCAAATCTTCATTATCAAATAAATAGTCAAATATCATCATCACCTAATCAACAATGTCCATCATCAACATCACCAAATAAAAAACGTAAATATGAACAAAATCAAATTGGTCTTGGTTCAGGTATAACAGCAAATGAACCAGATTTAGCTATATATAGACAATTATTACAAAATACATTATTAAATACAAATGTTGATTCAATTTTAAAAATATCTGATGTACAAAATACAAATCAAGAAAATTGTAAGACAATAACACCGAAAAAATCTTCAGTTAATAAAGAAAATTCTTCAATATTATCATTATCATCAACATCAATATTTCGTTATTCTGAACGTGTTGAAAATAATTTTTCAACATCAAATTTAATTAATAAACATCATTTTACACGTTCACCTATATCAAATGCATCTGTACATTTACTTTATTCACCAAAAAAAACAATTCGACGTATACCAAAAGTACCATACAAAGTATTAGATGCACCAGATTTACAAGATGATTTTTATTTAAATTTAATTGATTGGTCATCATCAAATATTCTTAGTGTTGGTTTAGGTGCTTGTGTTTATTTATGTAATGCACAAACTAATAATGTTCAATTGTTATGTGATCTTACACATACACAATTACCAACAGGAAGTAATAATCAATCAAATATTGTCGTATCAGATACAGTTACATCTGTAGCTTGGGCAGATTGGTCAAATATATTAGCTGTTGGTAAGAATTATATAAAAATATTTTTTAAATAGATAAATTTATTTTAATATTCTAGGTACTAATCGTGGACATGTTCATATCTATGATGTAACAACACAAAAACGCTTACAATCAATGTGTAAACATACAGGTCGTGTTGGTACATTAGCTTGGAATGATTGGACATTATGTTCCGGTTCACGTGATCGTTCAATAATTGAACATGAAATTCGTCAACAATCAACTACACATGTATTTCATGGTCATACACAAGAAGTATGTGGTCTTAAATGGTCACCAGATAAATCAATATTAGCTAGTGGTGGAAATGATAATCGTCTTTTTCTTTGGTCAAAAAGTCAACCAACACAACCATTACATTCATTTAATGATCATTTAGCTGCTGTTAAAGCTATAACATGGTCACCACATCAACATGGTTTAATGGCATCAGGTGGTGGTACAGCTGATCGACATATACGTTTTCGTTCATCATTAACATGTCAAACATTAAGTGTATGTGATACAGGTTCTCAGGTATGTCAATTAGTATGGTCAAAAAATTCACCTAATGAACTTGCTTCAACACATGGATATTCACAAAATCAAATTGTTGTTTGGAAATATCCAACAATGCAACCATTAGCTAAATTATTTGGTCATCAACAACGTGTTCTTTATTTAGCAATGAGTCCAGATGGTGAATCAATTGTAACAGGTGCTGGTGATGAAACACTTCGATTTTGGAATGTATTTGCTAAAGCTAAATGTATACGTAATCCAGATTCAAAATTAAATGGACTTAATAGAATGCGATAAATTATTTGTTTTTTTGTTTTTGTTTTTTTTTTCTTCTTTTGTTAGTAGTCTTAATTTATCATTTCTCTTAATTTATTTGCGCTAAGCATTTTTTTTTGTTAATACGCCATATTGTCAGATATTGTTTTCTTTTTTTGTTAATATCTAATGCATTTTTTTTTTGTTTCCGACTTTTGTTAGATAATTTGTGCGTGTGTGAATAGTTGATTTTCAAAAGAAAAATAATGAAAATTAACTGACACTATTTGTCAGATAGAAAAATAATTATTATTTCTTTTAAGAAAATGAATGATCATTCATCACATAATTGTAATTGTCAGTTATCATCTAATATAGACAAAAGTATTTATGAAGCACTTGATGAACTTGATTTTCGTCGTGGTCTTTGGTCTTCTGCACAACAAAATGATATTAATGAGCTTCGTGAACGATTAAAATCATCAAATAGTAAAACAATTAATCAATGTGATTCAAGTGGTTATACACCACTTCATTATTCAGTTCGTTTTCAACCTGCACATGCTTGCCGTTTATTACTTGAACATGGTGCTAATCCTAATTGTCAAACTCGAGCGTCACAATCAACAGCACTTCATCGTGCTATTATATTCAATAATATTGATGCTATTCATCATTTACTTGAATATAAAGCTGATCTAACATTAAAAGATATTGATGGACAAACACCAGTAGAAAAAGCTATGACAATAAATAATGATATTGCTAATATACTTCTTCAATCACAATAATCATGTTGAACTTAATTTATTATTTTGTTTTTTTGTTTTTTTTTATGTTTATCACTTTCAATATATGTATATAATCACAGCACGACTCATAAAAAAAGAACGCATATATGCTTATAAAATAAAAGAAAGCAAGAAAGAAGAAAGCATTTTTGACATTATGTCACTCAATCTCTAACAAATATATAACGAACAATAAAATATAAATTTTGTCTCACAATATAATATTGAAGGTAACTGTATATACACTAGATTATTCTTAATCATTAAAGGTAAATTACTATAAATAAGTACACTATATATACATAAATGATTGTAATAGTCTATTTTTTGTAGTAAGATAAAATAGAATTGTTATTCACATGATTTATCTTATATTAAACATTATTTATGTTTTTGTTATTATAATAACTATGAATATCATGTAAACTGAAAATAAGAAAAAAGATAGACAAATTCAAGAATCATTTTTACTTTTCTCTTATGAGATAAGTATGTAAAGATAAAAAAAATAATAAAAAAAAACGAGGTATTGTACAGAACGATGTCTGTTTGATAAATAGTTAACAACAAATATTTAAATGTAAGACAATCATCAATATAAGATTATATATAATAATCATTTTTAGATACAAAATTGAATTATATATTAAAAAAAATTCTTTTAGAAAGATTTCAAGTTTTATTTTTATATTAAAATAATTTCTATCTGGAAAAGTAAATCATTTGAAAATATTAACTTTTAAATACAATATATTATTTCATATATTATATACAACGTATGAAAAATTGATACAATAATGTCGACATTTATTCTATCTTAATGAAAAGATCATCAATATAATCTTTTTCTAATCTTAATATTTAAAAGTTCGTAAAGCTTTATTTTTCGTTTTCTATTTTTAGATAATAAAATGTCATCAAGTTTATCTTCGACACATTTGAATTCTACTATTACATCTAACACAACAATTATTAGTGATTCTACTAATACATATGATTATGAAGGTGCAGCTATTTATATAGCTGTTATATTAATATGGTATTCAACTGGTTTAGCATTAATGTTATTTCTTCAAGTACGTCCACGTACATTACACAGTCAATTTGTATTTGATTATAAAAAAACTGATAAATCAACACCATCTACAACAAATCCATTTGCTAATTATCATAATATTCAAGCTGATAATTTAAAAAAACAAATTCTTAATGAATTACAAGATCCGGATAGACGATCACGTTTATGGAAAATATATTATTCATCAGAAGAAAATGATCCACATCCACGATATTATCAAACAATAACAGCAGATAATGTAACAATTAATCATATTAAAAGAAAATTAGCTGATATACATCGAATAAAAACACGTAGTAGTGATGATGATGATTTAATTTCATCAGGTTTGATTACTTCTTCAAATGATAATCGATTTGATGCAACAAAATTTTTTCCTAAACGTTTTACATCACGTCGACCAAATGATGTATTAACATATATTCAACGACCATTATTTCGTGTTCAATCACAACCTGATACACCAACATCAGCATCAAATAATGAAACAGAACGTTTTATTGATGAAAAACCACCAACAACTAATTCACGTAGACGAAATAGTAAATTTTTAAATCGATTTACTGTTGAAAAAGTATTGGAAAATAATCGAAATAATTCGAATATAAAACAAAATACATCAAAATAGAATGACTACAAATTTATATATATATATAACTAACTATTAAACAAATTCTAGTCAAAATTCGATAATGACTAGACTAATGAAACGTTTATAAATTATGTTTATTAATAAATATATTTAATCTATAGTAAAATTCTATATTTGACTAAATACTAATTTTGTTTCTAATATATGTATACGAATAGAATATGAACTATGATTTAATTGCCTTTATTATATTTACGATTAATCAAAAGTTAGTTTATCATGATTACAAGTTTTTGTTAGTATTAAGTAATGAATTGATTTTTCTAAAAAATTAACCATAAGTTAAGATTTTTATTTATGATCTCTCTAAGGTAAACTTTATAACAAAAAATATCTTTTCTAATTTAGCTTTGATGCTAATGGTGAATATGACATGATTAAGCATATTTTTAGCAACTATTGATAATCGGTTGAAATTATGATCATCATAATTGATATTTTCAAAAGTAAATCATGTAGAAATTTTAATCCTTTCCTTAACACTAGCATAAAATTTTTATCACGATTACTTTTTCTGTCTTTTTCATATCATTATCACAAATTTTGATTAACCCTAAGCCCATAAAAATATTTTAGTATTATGATATTTCATTAGTGAAGAGTGTTTTTGATATATAGGTCATTATGTCTAAGGTAATAGAGAACGAATAGAATTTCCTTACTAGAGGTTTTAATTTTGATTCAAATGGATATTTTACAAAAATATGAGTAGTTTGAAGCGATATCACCTTCTGTATATATTAAAATTATACATTGCTTTTAAATTTATACTTAAATATTTAATATTGGTCATACTGTTTAAATAAAAGTAACAATCTGTTAGTTTGTATCTTCATTTAATTCAATTTTAATTAGAATAGAACTTGGTGAATATACAACTTTATTATTTTATATCTTGAAGTATTTACCCATTTTTTTTCATCTAAAAAATACAGATTAGTTTACCTATGCTTTAGGCATATACAGTATTTGAGAAATACTCATTATATTATATTTCTTGATGATTATCTCTTTTTATTAATCATATGTTAGGAAATTCTTTTTGAATAGTTTATCTTATTATTTAAAGATATTAAATACTAATGAATAGAAATTGATGGATTTAATCAAAAAAGAAATATATATATATCTTACCCATCATTAATAAAAATTAATAATTTTAAATAATAACATAGTGAACTATTCCTATTAGAATAACTAATGTTACAATATGAAATTCATCTGTTAATTAAACTAAAAAATTTTATTTTCTTTTTTGATTAAAATTATATTTCCGATGTCATATTCTATCCTAAATCCATCATATTAAATTATATACAGGAAAAAAAAAAAGAAAAATCTCATTTTTCACATACATTCAATGTGATTCACGAAACAGAACATAGACATACACAATTAATAGCGACCGATAGTAACAGTAGAACGTTCAGTTAGACATATCTAAAAGCGCAAAAGTCGACCGAGAACAACAACAACAACAGTAAGTAAGAATAAAAAAAGTCATCAGATCGGGCGTCTATATTAATAATTCTTTCTTCTTCAAACTCCGTGCATACGTTAGAACAAAAGTCATACTGTGAATAACAAAAGTAAGCAATAAGAGTCTGAAGAAAAAGAAAAGACCTCAGGAAGTACTATTGATTTAACAGTGTGCATTCAAAACAACAGCATTAACAGAAAAAAAATATATCGAGAGAGAGAGATAGAGAAATATTTCAGTAAACTTATCACAAATCAGATTTATTTATAAATAAATATGATGCAGTATTTATTATTAATTTTAATCATATTTTATTGTTTCGGACAAATACAAACTCAATATTTTCCATATAAACATTATTCACGACATCCAACAAATGAAATTATTTATGATAATGAAACAATTAATGAAAATGATGATGATAGTAATATGTGTCATTTATCTGTACGATGTCCATCGGTACCTACTTTCTGTAAGTAGATTCTTTATTTCATTCAAAATCATTATCAGTTTTTTTTATCATAGCTCCATATGATCGAGATATTCGTAATCGTCGTTTTACTGTTGATACTTTCTTAGCAATGCATGGTCCTCCAGGACCACCTGGTGTACCTGGTCCAACAGGTAATCCTGGTCCACGAGGTGCTGTTGGGCCTCAAGGTAAATATACTCATTAAATGATTGAAAAGAATTCTTATTTGTTCTGTCAAGGTGAGGTTGGTCGTTCAAAAGAAGCAGTACCTATTGTAGCATTTATAGCTTATCTTCAAAAAATGCTTTCAGTTGAATCAAATCGATCTGAAATAATTGTATTTGAAAATGCTGATGTTAATGAAGGAAATGGTTATAATCCAAAAACAGGTATATTTACTGCTATTTATCGAGGTATTTATAAATTTAGTATGACAATTATGGCACAAATGGATTCAATTGTAAGTTTAATAAATATTTATTATTATTATATTTTATATATGTTTATATTTATATTAGGCAACAGTACGTATTGTAAAAAGTGATAATAGTGTACTTGGTATGATTCGATGTGATTGTCGACGTCGTTTTTCACATGTTCGTGCTTCATTTTATGCTGAATTAAATACTAATGATCAAGTTATGGTTGAAGCACTTGGTGATCCTAATGATCCGGGTCAATCAGCTCCTCGTAATAATATATATGGTTATACATATACACATTTTAGTGGTGTACTTTTATTTTTAACAGATACTTAATCTATTCATTAAATGTCAATTTTATTTGCTGTTGTTGTTGTTGTTTTGATTTTTATTCATTAGAAGAATAAAAGTAGTTTTAATTAAATGAACAACCCGTTTTTTTTCTACTATTATTAAAAGCAAGAAAAAAAAAGAAAGAGAAATGCTATTTTTTTACGATAGATCTAATTCAGTCTATTTATCTTATTAAGGAATTGATGTAGTAAGAAAGAATTAAGAAATGACGATGTTTGTTGTACCATTATAATGATTTTTTTTCTTCTTTCATTTCTGTATATAAATATGAATGTTTGTTGTTGTTGTTGTTGTTATTGTTATTATTGACATCATCATCTTAGATCTAATTTAATTTTGAATAAAATGAGTGTCAGTTCTCTTGGGAATAAGAACAGAATGAACGGCAAATTCTTTCTTTCTAATAGATACTCTTGATATATCGATATTAGATTTTGTTTATAGATATAATCGATTTTTGTTCAATGTCAAAAAAATAAGAATCATCTTTTTTTTTCTCTTATATATATATATATATATATATATATAAAATAACAAAGAAAATATTCGGTGAGTATAATTTAGTATACATAAACGATTTGATATACAATTAGTAGTTTCTGTTGATCAGTTAATTCTATATCAAGATATAGATAATAAGACAAAAAAAAATGCTTAATAGATTTTTCGACATCGTGTCCTACGCTATACATATATTCTTTTATTATTCTGCTATTCGAGAAG
>JAJEKB010000877.1:88479-98490 GCA_022393335.1 Macrotrachela quadricornifera
CTATCAATATTTCCATCACGTTCACAAATTTTGAATACATGTTCAAGCATCAATGTTCCTAAACCAAGTTCACGATATTTTGCAAGTACACCTAATGTCATAATATATAATCGTCGACGATTCTCTGATAGATCAATACGACAACATACAGCGCCAACAACAATATCATTACAATAAGCTATATGAAAGAAACAAATAAAATTCGAATAATTTTCTATTTTATTAATTTTTATTAATAATCCATCAAAATAAGTCCATCGAATTTCTGACTAATTTAACTATGATTAACTGATGTATGATTTTATCAAGAGAAAAAGAAAACATAAGATAAACATCTCTAATATCTTGCAGACAAGATATAATCTTAAAACATAAATAAGAATAAATAATATTTTTCTGTCAGATTCTCAAGTACTATTCATATATATATTGATTGCCTCAATCAATCATTAATATATATAAATGTAATAACGTAAAATCTCTATTTTTTATCATTGGATATTCAATAATATTTTCACGAATAAAATTATTAAAAAAATCTTTTTTTACATACCTAATTTGCATAATTCACCTGCTCCTAATAAATCTTTATAAAATTTTTCATTATAAGCAACTGGAAAAACATCTCGATTAAGTACTTTAAGTTGCTTTAAATTATGTTGTGTTAAATCTCCTAATTCAATTGTAACACGTTTAACTCTATAAGATCAATATATATATATATATTTGTATTTCAAGTAGGAAACAATAACTAACTTTCGTTTTTTTCGAGTTTCATTCGATGCACTATTATTATTATTATTATTATTATTATTCATTGTAACAGTATTTGTCATATCTAGAAAAGAAAAACAATGTTAACAGATTTCATGTTTATAAAACGTTTTTTTTCTTAATAATTTAATAAAAATTTAAAGTTTTAAATTTTCCATTTCTTCTATTAATTCATTTTCACGTTTGATTTTTTCTAATTGATCAACTTCAAGTTTATCACCATTAGCTAATCGTTCTTTAAGACCTTTAATTTGTTGTAATTTCTAAATATTTAAAATTAATTTAATCTAATCATATATATTATTATAAAAACATACTTTATGTATTTGTTTTATTTTTTTATCTTTTTCAAGATCACCTGTAAATAATTCTTCAACACCACCAGGTTTTGGAACACGTGGTACTTGTTGAGTTGCTGGTTTTACCGGTACATCTTCATGTAATTTAGGAACTTGTCGAGTTGTTTGTCGAAGATGTGGAGGTCTATAAGCAGCTGCTGCTTTTGCTATTTACATAAAGAAATAAATATATAAAATAAAAATAATAAACTTTGTTTTTTTATTACGTTTTCCTGGTGCAGAACCATCTTCAGATTTTATTGGTGCTTTTTGACCACGATTATATGTTCCTGGTTGCCATAAAACTTGCCATAATTCTTGATTTTCATTTGTTTTATATTCATAAATAAGTTCACCAGTTAAACGCCAAACTTTAAAACTATAAATAAATAATAAATAAATATAATTTAAAAAATAATATTCTTACCCATTTTTAACTCGTAAACGAGGAGCTGTAGTAGCAGTAATAAAATGATAATTATCATAACACCATTGAAAATGTGTTGTATCAAGTGCTTCAATTTGTGATAAACGTTTACGATCTTTCATATTCCTTAAGAAAAAAAAAAAATGAAAATATTCTAATGTACAATTTTTTTGCGAAGTATTAATATTAATAAAAAAAAAGTTTGATTATATCATACCAAATTTCAATATTTCCTGCAACATTTCCAAAACCACAAAGAGCAAGATGTAGACCATCAAAACTATAATATGCTGCATTTTTTGCTCCTGAACTTAATTCCCATGCAACATCAGATTTAGAATTGAATATTGTTGCTTTTGATGGCATAACTAAAAATAAAAAGATTTTCTTTTTTTTTTTTTAAATCAAATTATTAATATAAACATACATCCATAAACAACACAAAATTCATCTGTAGTAGGTGACCATTCCATACTATAAATTGGACCTGATTTACCTAAAACAAAAATTTTACAAAAAAATAAAACTACAAAAAGAAAAAGATCTAACTAATCATTTACTTAATTGAATATTACTACTATCACCATTTCGATTAAGATATTGAAGCATTGTATCACCATAATAACTATTTTCTGACATATCTGAACTACAAAGTACAAGTAATGCTGTACCTAAATTAATAAAAAAGAACACATATATATATATATATATATTTCAATTACAAATATTTCTTTAACCTTTATAATTCCATTTCATATTAACATGATCAAAATTAAAAAAACTTTTGCTTGCAATAGTTGCTTTTAAATTTGGATAAGTAAGTAATCGTACACAATCCGGTATACCCTAAATTACAAAATATAATGTAAAAAAAAAATGAACAAAAAAATACGAATTCTATTCTTACCTTTTTACCTTTGACATAAGCAGCAATAGTATATGGTGCATTACTCTTACCTAAACTAAACATTTGTAAACCTTCGATACTCAATCGATTAGCATAACGTTCTTTAGATACAAATAGAAAAATAAAATAATGAATTAAATCGATCTGAGAATAATATAAATAATTTACCAAATTCCGGTAATTCATAAAACCATACTTGACTAGTTTGTATTCGACCAAATATTGCTTCATCATTTGACCAAATAGGTGCCCTATTTAAAAGAATAATCGATAATATATTTATGTATTTTGTTGATTAATCAATATAGGAAGAGTAAAATATTTGACAGATTTATAAATATGATTTTAATTTTGGAAAATTTCACTTTTGGAAATTGGGGATTAAACAATGTTTAATCCTTACCATTCATTCTGTTTTTTTTGCACATAAGATGCAAGTAACTCTCCATTAATCGATTTATGAATAAATAAATTTGGTTTTTCATCTTCACCAGCAACAGCTATATAAATAAAATAATTTTTTTTGATTATTTTTTTTGTTTTAATTATTTATCTTACTTTACATACTCGTAAATGGTTCAAATAATACTAAATATGTATCTTGTGGACTATATTCTATAGCATTAATTTTTCGTTTTGGTAATTCATATAAGATTTTACGTGTATTACAACAATAAACTTGTATACTAAATAAATAAATAATAATAAAATTAAAAGAAATTTAATTTTTATATCTAACTTGTCTTTATTAGCAATAAGAAATTGATGACCACTTCGACTAAAACATGTTAAACGACAATTTTCTACATTAAATACTTCAACTTTGCTAATATCAGCTTCATCAGCTGGACTTGTTACTAATTGTACGGCACCTGGACCACGAACTATATGTATATAAATGAAAAAAAAATTTTTTTTTTTCTTCTTTAAATAATTCTATAAATCTACCTGCTAATAAAGGTATTGAACATGTATTTAATACATTTGCAGTTGCCATATGAAATTTTTTGTTATTTTTTAATAAATGAATTGTTTTTGTTTTCTTTTATTTTACTAATGACATCTATTTAAATTTTTAACCAATCAAAATTAAATATTTTAAAATAAACATTCTTTACAATATAGACATCATGCATTTCTCGTCTCTCTCTCTCTCTCTCTCTTTTTTTTCATATATGTGTTTTTTTTTAAAAACTTACGATGTCGATTACATTTAAAAAAAAATCATCATCATCATCATCTTCATCAACAACTAATACACGTTTACCATCTGGTACACGATTAAATTCAAATGGAACATTATTATTAACATCAACTGGTATATCATCACTTGATACATTTATTGATGGTGGTTTACCTATTGGATCATTATTAATTATATATGAAGATAAAAATTCATATTTATCAGATTCAATATTACGTTGTTATTTATCTGAAGGAATTTATAATAAACATGATTTATGTATAACAACATTAAAAAATGATTTAATAGAAAATTTACCAATTAAAGAAGATAATATTTCAAATGATAATCAATTAGATAATGATAATGAAAAAATGAAAATAGCATGGAGATATGAAAATCTTTCTACAATTGATTCATCAACAATATCAAATCATCATTATGATTTACAAAGTATTAAAAAAATTCCAAATGATTTACTTGAACAAATTCAAATACATAAATTAACATGGAATGATTATATACAATCTCAAACATCAACAATATCATATAGAAATTATTTATTAAATAATCTTCAAAAACTTTTAACAACAAAATATTCATCACAACAATCTGATAAACGTATACTTCGTATTGGAATTCAATCATTATCATTATCATTATTTGATAATAATAATAATAATCAAGATCATTTTGATGAATTATTTTCATTTTTATATTATCTTAGAATATTATTACGTACATCATTAGCAACATGTATAATAACATTAAATGAAAAATCAAAATTATTTGAAACATTAGCTGATATTGTTTTTGAATTAAAATTATCAAATATAATATTAAATGATTATATTGCATTTTGTCAATTAATTAAATTACCAAAATTAAATACAATACAATCATTTATTCCATCAACATGGGATATTGGAATAAAATTAATAAAACATCGAAAAAATCTTATTTTTGAAAAATATTCTATTCCACCAGATTTAAGTGAGCATGCAAGTCGAGATGAAAAAAATAAGACATTAACATGTGCACCATCAAAAGAATTGGATTTTTAAATATATATATATTTCATTGTTTTTGTTTTTGTTTATTCTAGATTTAAAAAAAAAAAAAACAAATTTTTCTTTTTGTTAATATTATGGATGAAGAAGAAGATGATACATCAACATATCGTCGACATTTATTCGATTTGCCAATTAAACGGTCGAATAGTTCACCTGCTCTTCCACTTCTTGTTAATGCTACAGAGTATAAATATAAAATTTTTTTATTTTTTTTATTCATTTATTTATTATTTAAGTTTTAGAAATGATATGCAATTTGATGATATCGATTTTTGTGATTCAAAATTACGTAGACATAGTTCATCATTTGTAAGTTAGAATTTCTTTTTTTTTTTGTAAGTTGTTTATTGTCGGTGCCAGAATTAGAAATGAATGAATGTAAGTTTATTAATACGACAGAGGCAACAGCTGGTGACTTTTGGTCGGAGCAATCCGAACGTCTTTTTCGCTAATAATGTATAAGACGATTTGGTCTTATGCATTATTGTAGAAAAGAACGTTTGAACTTCTCTTCTTTCGATTGGTGAAAATTTCAGATCGTTAGCTATTGTGATCGTTGAGTTATCAAACCTATACCTGCTCATCTCTAATTCTGGCATCGACAATCGTTTCATATGAAAACTTCTTATGTCATCAAAATCGTGTTTGTTCAAATAATATTTATGTTAGTTGGATTTACCAATACGAATATTACATATCATTATATTTATTCAAGATTTTCGTGAATGAGAAAGTAGATAATTTCTTGGCGGTAGGTTATTCTTAGAAGATACTCTAAAGACGCATGAATCTGCACAGGATTTTAGTATCGACAAATATATTACTGTAGAATTCAATCAATTTCATGGATTAGCAATAATAGTTCATGTTCAATGCAAACAGCGGTGTTTTTGAATATCATCGCAACAGTGGCATATGATCAGTTGCCTTGGACATTTCTGCCTTCTTCCCATTCGTCGTAAATGATATAAAGTTTTTCTTTTTTTATAAAAAAACTATTTATTTTAAATAAAAGTTTACTGTGGATTGGAATAATCCGTTGATATAATGAGAAAAGGTCTCTAAATGTGAGTCTATGTTTTCAATAAGGTTTATGCTAAATTCTCGAGTTTAATAAGCTGATTATGATGGTATAAACTGTTGTTTTCTATAGGTTATTTTTGAAGAATTAGATCAATCTCAAATTCTATAATTTGAATATTTCAATATTTATCTAAACTAAATGCTGATTATGTGACAGCTGTTTTATTTAGTGGACTTATTCACATAAACATTTATATAGTATTCCTTTAGAATCATGGTTAGTTTTGAATGTTGTAAAACTAAACTGAGATTTTTCAAACCGCAGCTTATAGTAGTTTTTCTGAATTTGATATTGATCATAGACTATGAAAGAGAACGCTTTATGCTATTATAATCAGCTCAATGAGTTCTAGAAACTGGGATAAATTTAATTGAAAATGAAAATTCATTATTGAAGTTATTTATACTATTATCAATTGTTTCAAAGAAAGCGATTTTGATGACATGAGATTTCAGAAAAAAAACATTCAAAATAATTATAAAAATTTTCATAAAACGAACATAGTCACGTCAATTAGTCTATTTGAAGATATACATTTAGTTTAAAGGATTCATCAGTAATTCTTAAAAAGATCAAAAAAGAAACGATGTATAGTTGAAATTGGTGAGATATTTTCCTTATTGGTATCGATCAAATTGATATGAGTTGTTCTTTTCTATAAAAAGAACTGAATAAAAATTATTTTGTATTTTCAAAAAGTTGATAATAAAAATGTTTATTTTTATAATATTGTGAATACTTATTTAGAGTTCTCATCAGTCTCGTCTTAGCCGTTTTGCTCATGTTATGAAAAATGAATTAACAAATCCTATTGTTGATGAAGCATCTCAAGAACGGTAGAATTTTTTGATTAATAATTTCTTTTATTTTCAAATTATTTCTATTTTTAGCGATTTACATGATAATCTCAAAATGTCGATATCATTTACTGATTTAGCAGTTGGAGTATGTTGATAATAAAATTTTTAATAGAAAAGATATTAATCATATAAATTTTTAGGATGAACAACAACCACAACAACCTTCTTATACAATAGATAGTCGTAGATCATCAGTGAATAGTTCAGATTCATCTAATCTTTGTTATTCATCTTCACCAAGTCCATCAACTCCTGCTCGACCTTGTGCTGTTGTTAGTAATCAAAGAGTAAGTTTGACATTTATAAAAAAAAAACTACAAACTTATTTTTTTATTTTTATTTTTAGCAATGTTATAGTCCAGCTCTACAGCAACAGGTGGCACCATTTCAATGTTATTTAGCTTCTCCACCTAGTCGATCACAAAGTCCTATTGGAATGATAACAAATAATAATAATAATAATAATGGTAATTCGTCAAATAAAATCACGTCTTTTCCACCTAATCTTAAACGAAAACGTAAGTTTAATAAATTACTTAGTATTATTTTATTTTTGTTATTTCTTTTCTTTTGATAGAAGTAGACGAATCAACAACTGGATTAGGTAGTAAAAAAAGTAGAATAGCGAGCGATAATGAATCATTATTTGGACCAACTAATTCACCGTAAGTATTTTCAACAGTCTTTAAAATCTATATATTGCTGATTGAAAAAACTAATCCTTCTAAGTGGATAAATTCGAGCTCTTTTCATCTAATCAATGTTTACATAATTAGTAGTATGTTTTAACAGTCGATTTCCGTTAGCGAAGATCATCAAATATCGATTTTATCCGCTTTAGACACAACTCATATTAGAAGTCATTTGCAAGTGTAATTTTTTCATTGAAAAAAAGATTTTTTAATTAAAAGATAAATCGATAATAAAGAATTTTAATGTAATATCTATATTTCTATTCAAGTGAATCTCCATCACCTGGTCTAATTGAATCTAATGGAAATTTACTTACAACACAACAATCACTCAATCTTCTTTCTTCGATCCCACCGTCTTTATCTTCTTCTTCATCAACAACAAATGGTAATGATAATACACATTTTAAACCTATTCAACAACATGATATTGATTTATTTCCTCCACCTAATTCTCCAAGTATATGTCCAAGTCCAACAAATTCTACATGTTCATCATCATCATTAACATTTACTCCAATATCACCAGCATCAACAACATCATCATCATCATCATCTTTTTTACTTTTACCAGCTAATCTTACACGTTCAACAGTTATACCATCATTACAATCATCATCATTAATTATACCATCAGCAACAAAAATTTATTCAAAAAAATTTTCATCAAATAAAAATCAATTTCAACGTGATCGTTCATTAGATGAATCATCATCACTTCAACCATTATCTGTTATATTACCAAGAACAACAACAACAGCTACAACAACAGAAGATAAATCAACAAGTCCAACATCAGATCAACAATATTTCTTTTCATCTGATGATAATAATTCAACAACGGCTCAATGAGAATTTGCTGATCATAGTTCTTTGTACAAAGTGTGATGTTTCTTATTATTTTTTTTTTTCTTCAAATTTCGATTGTTGTTTTTTTTTCTCTCTCTCATAATTGCTCGCTATTCTATAGCGCTTCCATCCTTTATGTTTTTTTTTTCTTTTCTTTTTGCTTTGCATCATTCCAAAAAAAAGAAACAACACAACTTTTCAAAATAGTAATATGTTATATAAAAAAAAAGACAATTTTTTTTTCTTCATTTTTTTCTTCGTACCTATATGAATACTGATACCACGCGATTATGTGGTGAAATAAACAAATAAGTAACTTCTTGTGTTCTTCTTTTTTTTTTGTCTTTGTATGTAGTCTGTAGTTTTTCTTTCTTTCTTTTTTTGTGAACCTATGCACACATACACATATATTGTTTGCTAATCCTTTGAATATATATATACGTTGAGCTTTCACTCTTCTTATTACTCTTGAAATGTATGTATATACATTTATACAGGAAAAAAAGAATTATTGGGAAAAAAAGTAAATTTAAGAAAATTCTAGATTATGACTTTTGATCCAGCAAAACATTCACATTGTCGTTATAATCCATTGAGAGATGAATGGATACTTGTTTCACCACAACGATTAAATAGGCCATGGCAAGGTTAGTCGAAAATTTATGAATTGAATTTTTTTTTATAATATATTTTTTTAAAATTTAGGTCGTGTTGAAGATGATGATAATGATGATGATGAAAATACAAATAATAATCAACAATCAACAAATCCTCTTTGTCCCGGTGCTATTAGAGGAAAAGATAAACAAACTAATCCATTTTATGAACATACATATGTTTTTGATAATGATTTTCCTGCATTACAATCTGACATTCCTAACGCAGTAAATGATAATAAACAATCTAATGATGATCTTTTTCAATCTCATGCAGCTCGAGGTGTATGTAAAGTAATATGTTTTCATCCAAATTCAAAATTAACTTTACCACGTATGACACTTGATGATATTGCACATGTTATAAAAACATGGATAGATGTATATCGAGATTTAGCAAATAAATATCAATGGGTACAAATATTTGAAAATCGTGGAGATATAATGGGATGTTCAAGTAATATTTATATTAGTATTTTTCTTATAAAATTTTTTTATTTATTTAATATTAGATCCACATCCACATTGTCAAGTATGGGCTACAGATTTTTTACCTAATGAAGCACGTATAAAACATCGAACACAAAGAGATTATTTTATAAAACATAATGGAAATGTTCTCTTACTTGATTATATAAAACGTGAATTAAATGATTTTAATAAACAACGTATAATTATTGATAATCAACATTGGATTGTTCTTGTACCATATTGGGCTATATGGCCTTATGAAACAATGTTATTACCTAAACGACATATTCTTCGTTTATCTGATTTAACTGATGAAGAACAAATTGATTTAGGTAAAACAATGAAACAATTATTAATTAAATATGATAATCTATTTAATACATCTTTTCCTTATTCAATGGGTTGGCATGGTGCACCAACTGGTAATTTAAATAATGAAGATTGTTCATATTGGCAATTACATGCTTTATATTATCCACCATTAGTACGTTCAGCTACTATAAAAAAATTTATGGTTGGTTATGAATTATTGGCACAAGTTCAACGTGATATAACATCTGAATATGCCGCTGAAGTTCTTCGTAATTTATCTGGTGAAATACATTATAAAGATAAAAAGAATTAAGTAAAAACAAAAAGACAAAAAAAAAGCATAATTGTTATCATACTCAAACATATATACATGCTCTTATCTTTT